>JALPQI010001489.1:0-124903 GCA_025490895.1 Thaumatotibia leucotreta
ATATGTAGATTAAAATTTCTTAATTAGTTATATAATGTTACAGAAGGTTTATTACAATTGCTTTTAAAATACTTAAGTATAGTTACTTTTTGAGGACACTATTGTGATGTGAGAAGTAGACTGATTTAACTACAACAGTTTTATATTGAATTAGATTTTAAAAGAAATATTTTAATGCACTGACAACAGAACGGTTCTACGGTTTTTTTTTTATTTTTGATAATTATAGCATTTTGACAATCCCTTATGTTTTATTTTATTTTTCAAAGATACACCTGATTTCATACAAAATGACACATATTCGCCACATTTATTTTATAATCTTAGCCCCATAAGAGCCGAGAGGCCTTTATAACGCCCAAATAATTTGTAAAATAAATTATGCTTAAAGTGTACCTCTTTGAGTATATAACCAACTTTGTTCCAACAAAAATCTGACAGACTCATTTTAAACCTTAAAATAAGCGACAGAAAGTTCAGGACTCAACACTGATGGTGTTATAAGGGACTCTCGGCTTTTATGCGAGTGTACTCATTTTTTATCCAGGACTCAGGAGGATATACGGGGTGATATTTCGACCGGCCAAACTTCAGGGGTTTAATTCTGAGTTCACATTGATGAAAAAATCAGATGTTTCATACAAACCCTGAGATAATTATTAGTAGGCGAAAATGGCGAATGTCGGTCCCAGTCCCATAGTAAAAGTACATGAATATGACTTCAGAATTAACACTCTAAAATTTGAGCAATGAATAAAAAATCACCCTGTGTGATCTATTTGCTAAACAGTAATTACATTATTATTAAACAATAGTACATTGCGCATCAAGGGAGGTTAGTACGGAAGTCGAGTTAGTATTCCGCTTACCGACCGTGATGCATACAATGTTTTGCATCACACAAGCCGACACAAAAATAAGTTGTAAGACAAAATGTTATTAAATGACGTACTGACATTTCTATTAACTACTCCCTAGGCAATTTCACTTTTCTATTACTCCCGCTATGCATGCAAGCATTGGCGTGCTTAGACGCATTACGCGCAAGTGTGATGTATTACGCGTAAATTTTACTTTTATTATAATCTATGATTAGCATAATGATTAGCTCTCTCAGCATTCATCATCATAATTATCATAGTCATATGCGTCATACATATACATAACATGTCATTTTCCGAAACTTACAATTACATAATTATCTATAAAGTGCCGAAAATATAATAAAATAATTAACAGTAGAGAATGTCATAAAATCGTACATATGAGTAAATATTATAATTATAATATTAATAGCAATATGTTGAATAAAGAATGAAGTATAATCTAACAAAAGTTGTTATATGTTATATCTTATACGAGATCACAACGCATATAAATACAATATATGTACAGTCACCACACGGGATTGTTGAGCCACTTGCCACTGTTCGCAACTTGGTCGAATAATACAAATCGGGTTCCGAACTCTTATGAGGCTGGTATCACGACTTCGGCCGAACTCTGCTGACCAATGGGGCGGTCGTTGCTACGGTTAGCCAATGACCGCTCGCGTATTCTTCAGAAGGTGACATTACCATGGTTACGTAATAACAAAAATGTTTAACCAATGATTGTGCGCTATTTTTCCGGAAGCTGACGTTACTATAGTTACGTTATAACATCCGCTTTAGACCTGGAGACGTCAATCTAACTTCAGAGCCCTGATGGTAATTTCGTTCACTTTCCTTTTAACGGCTGTCACTGACAGGTATTTATTCAAAGTTAGAATTTCAGTCAGAAACTATCAAGTTTCTATTATACATTTTTATGGCTACTGACAGATTATAGGATTATGCACAGATAAAATATAGGGAAGATTCCGTGTATTAAGACATACATGAACAAACTATTGTCATCCTTCACCCCATCTCAAGACGTATTCCATAAGGAAAAAGAGACAAATAAAGTAGCTCTACTTGGTCGTGAACTCCATCAACGACTCCATTTTCTTGAACAATGCTACCAACCTGACTTGATAAAATGTCATTACTATTAGTGATGTCCAGTCTTCAATCGTATACTTTTATCGTCAATAATAATATTTTTACCAAATTAGGTAGCGATTACAGTAGGAATAAACCTTATTTCCTACTCAAAATCACGATCTTCTTCGATCGTGATTTCAAAATCTACATTTTAGGATAAAAATAAAATCACAAAGTTAACGAAATATTTTCTTTAATTAAAATGTCATAATGAGGGTTTCCTAAAACGTATGCCACTAGTTGGCGCCACTTAGCCGTAAGGTCCCGCTAAGAAACACAATTATCTAGCCCCAAAGAAAGACTAAGTAAATGTTTTTTTTTTTTTTGTTAAATAAAGTTTAAATTTTTTTATGTATTTTTTTTAGCTCATACAAAATATTTAAACCAGAAACTATTAACATAGAATTTAGACAAGTTTCTGGACCTGCTCCCGCCCTGGTGATTTCAGAAAACTCTCATTATAACATGTTTTATGGACTTATCATTCCTTAAAGCATACCTAACAATTTTGGTATGATGGCTTCTTTATAATTAAATTAATCAGTCTACACAAGTATCACATGAGCGTCATTATTAAACTAAACTTAATTTACTTGCTGGGTCGCGTTTTATAAAGTTACAATTTACAATTTCGCTGTTTGCCTCTCTAACGCACGCACATATTGGCTAGAAAGAGAGGCAAACAGCGAAATTGTAAATTGTAACTTTATAAAACGCGACCCTGGTTGACATGACATTGGATGATTACCAAATATGGTGGGTAGTACGTCAGAATGTAATCATTTATGCGCGTACCCTTGCCTGAAACAACAGCTTAAAATTGTGCGGAGCATATTTTTGAATACTCTTTAGGGTACCAGTCGTCTGCCTTTTTGATATTTTTGACCCATAATAGCCTTTGTTCAGTGTCCAGTGGAAACCTGTTGGACATTAAAAACATCGATTCATTTTTGAGTTGACTATCAATACATTTATCGATATCACGATCGGTCTCTTAAGTACCACACTATGCGATACAAATGTTTGAATCCCACTATTTATCATTACATTACGAATGTAAATACAAATGGTTTAATCACAAAACTACACATATGTATCCGACAACAAATATTGAATAAGATTTTCAGTTACTTTTACCTTAATAAGGTTCGAAATCTTAAAATTCAAGTCAAAACTAAATTGCCGGTGAAACGTAATGTCTTTATTTTGTTCATTCAGGTAACCCTGGCGGTTTTTACACCCTGGAACCACACAAGTCATCACTTTTATCACATTCCGTGCACTTATCGAACAGAAATATACATGAAAAGCTTTATTTTAATCACTTTTACTATTTGCGGTTTAGGTGCACTAGTATACACAAACAAAGATCGTTGACAGGCATTGCCGGCGTCACCCACAGATAAAATAGACTCGGTCTATCAATTTTATATGTCTATGGGATTATGGGTAGATTGTCAAAGGTTACCTACCATATTTCTACAAAGGTTACATTACATAAGTTTTCAACTAACGTCAACTGAGCTGTAACGAATGATAATAAAGACAGCAATAGCATTTGTCTCTAGTCTCTGTCAATGAAAAAAATAATTTAAAGTTGCTCGATAACATGCCTATTTATTTATATATAAATATGAATGGAAAAAATACCTCGCCTATTAATATCAGATAAATCATGGCTTGCGATTTGAAGCAAATACGAATAAATTACTAAACGGTTTTAAAGAAATCTATGAAGAAACTGTCGTTATCCAGTTTCCTCTAGGAACAACGACATCTAGCGTCTAATAATGGCCGATGACTAATCCTTAATTCTCGTAGACGAAGAAATTTTTATTATTTCAACTAGTTTTGACACACTGAAATTTTGACGCAACAAGGATTCGTATTTGACTGACATATCATCGGGGAACATCGGTCATGTCGCGATCGTGCCTACTAACGAAAAATACCGAACCCATAATATTACACGACCAAATTGCATCCATTGCCAAGTGGCTCAACATTCCCATGTGGTGACTGTACAATAGGCATGATGACTGGCAAGTCAAATCAGCATCTTTTTTCGAACTGTCAAAAACGATCACCACTATGGAATTATATATGAACTACTCAAAAGTGACGTCACGTTTGAGCACTGCCAAATGACCTACTCTTTAGAGTTCTTTTCAATTTATTAAATAGAAGTTCTGTACAAAAATTACTGCAATCTACATCTTAGTAATAATTTCTTCGTGTATTATGTCGTGCATAATGTTATATAATTTATTTTAACTACAGTCATCATCCCTATTATACCATCCTAGACAATATTATATTTTTTCAGAAATCTACATACATTATTTCAAATTATAACAATAACATGAACAAATTATACATAATATTATATATGGCCACAAATATTCGACAAACAACTCTAATATAGTTCCTTTATCTTTTATTTCTGTGATTATCAGCTATAATTTTCAACCAATAAGTAGTATACGAGTATATTCAATTTCTATACCAATTTTCAAGCCTCGATAGCTCTAATTACAGCCAATTCATTATTCATTACAAATTCTCTCTACCCACATACATCATCTGTCCATCCCACTCACAATCGCGCCCTCTCACTTGCTCCATCCCTACCAGTTTCAACTCTTTTAACGTTTTCAACTCCACTAAATTCACCTCAGACACACGTTTTATTAAACCGGGCACAGGTTTCAACTCACTCTCACTTTGCAATTCTATTTCAACCCTTTCTCGTTTTATTTTTGATAGATCGTAATCTCCCTTCAAATTTATCCCTACTACTGATTCTGCTAATTTTCGTTTTTCATCTAAATCCGTTACAGGTTTCGGTTTTACCTCTCGCTTCATGCCTACCTCAGATTCAACCCCAAATTCAAATTGCCTTTCTAGTTTCTCTGTAACTTTCGTTTTTGCATACATTTGCGTAGATTTTTCATTTTGTTTTATATCTTCATCTGATACTATCCCTTCTTTCATCCCTCGCCCTAACTCTGCAATGCGTTTCATCTGAATTACGCGTAGTTCGGCTATTCGTCCCTCAATATCTTGCATCACAGCTATTCTCTCTTTTTGTGACATTTCCTCTTTGCCTCTTAGTTCAGGCAAGCTTTCTGCGTTTGCTGGTTCTACCCCCAATTTATCATTCAACTCTACTTTATTTATCTGAGCTACCTTTTCCATTGTTGTCAAATTCTGGTGTTTGTCATTAGCTTTTGAGTTATCCTCCATGGGTAGCACTTCTTTCTTTGACACAATACCTAAAGCTTCTAGAACTTTCAAATCTTCCATTCGCTTGTTTTCCGCTATTTGTTCTCTCTCTGCCCGTTTCATATTTTCGACATTATCGAACTCATCATTCGGTACCATTGCTACCACACGTTGTAAATTGGCGACGCGTAACATTTCTTCTTTCTGTTTCTTTCTTGCCTCACGATCCATTTTTGCTTTGCGCTCCATTTCTGCTGCACGTTTTATTTTAGCCGCTTTTTCTGGATCTATCAATTCAAATGCTTCGCTTTCTGTCTGAGACAACTGTTTCTCACTAGTCACGGAATCTACTTCTTTGTTTACTGCCGGTACAATTTTCATCTCAGGAGTTGACGTCTCTTCTTGCTTGAACTTTGCACCTACATCTGGTTTTACTTCACCTACCTTAACATTTTCTACTGGTATATCTGCACTGTTATACTTCTGTGCCGGCTCTTTATTAGACACAATACCTAACTCTTCCAGGAGTTTCATTTCATCCCTAAGTTTCACCTCGGTCGATTGGTCTAACTCTTTAACCTGTTTCACTGTGACAGGATCAGAATTTGTATTATTTACCATAACTATGATTCGTTGCAATTTCTTGACACGGTCTGATTCTTCCTTGCGTGTCCTTCTGATTTTGTGATCTACGTTTGTCTGATTTTCTTCTACTACTGCATGTTTTTGTGCTTTTTCTTCTGTCTTTTGTACCAGCGCTCTTTTTGTTGCAATATCTTTCTCCGTGGTTTTTTTTACATTTGCAATTTTATTTACAACTCCGTTCACATCAGTTCCTTGTTTTAGATCGGCGTCCGTCACAGGAATTACATTTTGATCAAGCTTCCTCTCAGATACTAGATTTGCCTTTTTCACGGGTTTCACATTTTTAGCTTTATCGCTTTCACTCACTTGCTCTTTAGGCAATATTCCCAACTCTTCTAGAAGTTTCAATTCCTCTAGACACTTTAACTCTAATCGCTCCAACTCTGCATGTCGTTGAGACTTTACCTCACGGTCTAATTCCTCTCCTTGATTATTTTGTACTTTGCGATTTGTTGCTGCTAAACGTTCCTTGTCTGCATCCAGTTCTGGTTTAAGGTCTGTTTTAATTAATCGATTCACTTTCTCAGCTTGCTCTACATGTTCAGATTTAAGAGGCTGTTCGATATCTGTTTTCCGTCTATTTTCAGCTTCAAGTTCAATATTAATTAAACGGTCTATTTCAAGTATGCGCTCCTCTTTTGACATTCGCTCCAACTTTACGATTCCTGAAAGTTTCTGTTCGTTTAATTGTGTCACATCTCTTGCTGGGATCGATTTGACCAAATCTTTAACATCTAAAGGGTTCAGCTCAACACTCGAGTCTTTTACTTCTTTAACATGAAAGTCTTCACCGCCTTTTGTTTCTTTAGCTTGCTCCAAGTATACCACGTCTTTCTTATTAGCAACACTGTCCCATTCTGGCGCCTGAACAAGAGCAAGTATACGTTGTAATCTTGCCATGCGATCTAATTCCTCTCTTCGTCTTATTTTTGCTCTGTATTTATTTTCCGCTAAGCGCTCCATTTCATCTAATCGTTTCACTTTTGCCTGATCTAAATCTACAATAACATTCGCATCAGAATTGAATACAGGTTTCATTTCAGTGGTATCTTTCTTTCTTTCTAACTTCACATCTATCGGCATTTTTACTTCTGCCGCAGCTTCCCCTTGTATTACCCTTTTACCATCCAACATTTTCAAATTTACATTATTTTCGACCACATCTACATCACCATTATTTCCTATATTCTCTTTGGTTTCATTCACATGCTTGTTTACCGACTCATCAACCCCGTTTAAACTGTTTACGAGTGCTACGCCTACTTTTATTATTTCTATATTTTCATTACTTTCAACCCCTTTCATATGTTTCACAGTCATCCTATCTTTCTCATTTATTTCCGCATTCATTTCATTAATTCCATTAGTACCTTCATTTACCGTTTGTGTCATATCCCCTCCCTTCCCACCTTTCTCCCACTCTCACCTGTCCAGCACGTATCGTTCGAAGCAGTGCAGCAACTCGAAGCAAACCTCAGCCATGATGAGGATGATGACCATCCACTCTAGACGGACGTTGTGTCTGTCGGTCGCCCATGAAGATAGCAGTTCGAGTAGTTCCACGCAGTGGGCTAACCTTTCGTTTAATACCTGCAAAATAAACAAGACAACGGTTGGTTATATTGAATAAGACTCTGACTGAGCGCGAATAATCCCACAATGTCGTAACATAATGTTGTAATATTCGCGAATTTTACGTATTTCATATATGTTGTTTAAATTAGGGTTATGCGAAATTTTAGAATCCGTACTGGTGATATTGCCATACAACACAAAAAAATAGGAAAACCAAAATAAAATAGTATCGAAAAACCGCACAATCAGTAATAACTTGTATTATTGTTGGTGTCTTACAACTTTGCTTTCTCCACAGGATTATGAAGAACGCGACGGTTTTGGAGTCTGTACTCTAATACCGCCGCTTTTGTCCGTTTATGTATAATTTCTAGTTAATTGGACATTCCGCCCACCAAAATACACTAGTACCGACGAAAACAGACTATTTAAGTTCCTTAGAGATATCTTGATATGCGGCGCCGAAGGGAGAATAACTCGCCTAGCTTAATCTGTCTGAGTGTTTTATATTTATGGTTGTTGTTGTTGTATTCTGGCCATTTTTCCGCAACTCGACATCCTCTCGATGATGAAGTAAGTGACAGTGTTGGGGAACAACCGGTCTTTGTTAATTGAACATTCCGCCCACCAAAATACCGAGCTATCGAAAAGAAAAACTCAAATTTTGTATCGTTACCCCATTCCTCGCCTTTAGTCTCGGGTATTGATATACCGTGTGTTTGTGAAAATTGAGACAGTGTAGGATGAAGTAGGGACATCTTATCCAGTTTCTAGTTAGTTTTACATTCTGCCCACCAAAATACACTAGTACTGAAAAAAAGACTATTCAAGTTCCATTGAGAATTTTAATATTTTGTATAGTTACCCTGGTCCTTCTCGGGATGGTGAAATAGGCGACGGTATTGGAGTATAGTCGCTCTAGCCGCTCCTCCTCCCAGTACATGTCGGGCGTGTCGAGCAGGTCGGACTCCACGTTGATGCGGTGCCGGAGGGAAAATAACTCGCCTAGCTTAATCTGTCTAAGTGTTTTATATTTCTGATTCACCTTGGGATGAAGTAAGTGATAGTGTTGGGGAACAGCCGGTCTTTGTTAATTGAACATTCCGCCCACCAAAATACCGAACTATCGAACGAAAAACTCAAATTTTGTATGGTTACCCCATTCCCCACCTTTAGTCCTGGGTATTGATATACCATGGGTTTATGAAGAATGAGACAGTGTAGGATGAAGTAGTGACATATTCTCTAGTTTCTAGTTAGTTTTACATTCCGCCCACCAAAATACACTAATACCGAAAAAAAAACTATTCAAGTTCCATTGAGAATTTTAATATTTTGTATAGTTACCCTGGTCCTACTCGGGATGGTGAAATAGGCGACGGTGTTAGAATATAGCCGCTTTAGTCTCTGGTTAGTTGAACATTCCGGCCACCAAAATGTACTAGTATTGATGAAAATACACTTAGTATTTTATATTACCCTGGTTCTCCTCGGGATGGTGAAATAAGCGACGGTGTTGGAGTACAGTCGCTCTAGCCTCTCCTCCTCCCAGTACATGTCGGGCGTGTCGAGCAGGTCGGACTCCACGTTGATGCGGTGCCGGAGGGAAAATAACTCGCCTAGCTTAATCTGTCTAAGTGTTTTATATTTCTGGTTCTCCTCTCAATGACGAAGTAAGTGACAGTGTTGGAGAACAGCCGGTCTTCGTTAATTGAACATTCCGCCTACCAAAATACCGAACCATCGAAAAGAAAAACTCAAATTTTGTATGGTTACCCCATTCCTTACCTTTAGTCCTGGGTATTGATATACCATGGGTTTATAAAGAATGAGACAGGGTAGGGTAAAGTAGGGACATCTTATCCAGTTTCTAGTTAGTTTTACATTCCGCCCACCAAAATACTCTAGTACCGACGAAAACAAACTATTCAAGTTCCTTAGAGATATCTTAATATTTTGTATAGTTACCCTAGTCCTCCTCGGGATGGTGAAATAGGCGACGGTGTTAGAATATAGCCGCTTTAGTCTCTGGTTAGTTGAACATTCCGCCCACCAAAATGCACTAGTATTGATGAAAGTACTCTTAGTATTTTATATTACCCTGGTCCGCCTAGGGATGGTGAAATAAGCGACGGTGTTGGAGTATAATCGTTCTAGCCGCTCCTCCTCCCAGTACATGTCGGGCGTGTCGAGCAGGTCGGACTCCACGTTGATGCGGTGCCGGAGGGAAAATAACTCGCCCAGCTTAATCTGTCTAAGTGTTTTATATTTCTGATTCACCTTGGGATGATGAAGTAAGTGATAGTGTTGGGGAACAGCCGATCTTTGTTAATTGAACATTCCGCCCACCAAAATACCGAACTATCGAAACTAAAAACTCAAATTTTGTATCGTTACCCCATTCCTCGCCTTTAGTCTCGGGTATTGATATACCGTGTGTTTATGAAGAATGAGACAGTGTAGGATGAAGTAGTGACATCTCCTCTAGTTTCTAGTTAGTTGAACATTCCGCCCACCAAAATACTTTAGTACCGACGAAAACAAACTATTCAAGTTCCTTAGAGATATCTTAATATTTTGTATAGTTACCCTAGTCCATCTCTGGATGGTGAAATAGGCGACGGTGTTAGAATATAGCCGCTTTAGTCTCTGGTTAGTTGAACATTCCGCCCACCAAAATGCACTAGTATTGATGAAAGTACTCTTAGTATTTTATATTACCCTGGTCCGCCTAGGGATGGTGAAATAAGCGACGGTGTTGGAGTATAATCGTTCTAGCCGCTCCTCCTCCCAGTACATGTCGGGCGTGTCGAGCAGGTCGGACTCCACGTTGATGCGGTGCCGGAGGGAAAACAACTCGCCTAGCTTTTGGACTATCTGTGAATATAATGTCATTTCACTTTATTAAACAAATACAAATGACACTATTGATAGAGTTACATAAACCACTAATGGGAGTTCGAGGCCAAAGAATCTACGAAAATATTGCCACAACAATGAAATGTTCTTACAATAGTAAATCCTTATTTTCTAAAAACAGACGTTGAGGTATCTTATTTATAGGTAATTTTAATTCTTTAATTTAAAGAAACAATATTATTTACTTATTTTCACGTAAATATGAGATATTTTAATAAAAACTTAATTATCCGCAATTATTAGTAACAAAGTTGGTATTGCGCTGGTATCACCTCAGGTGTTAATAACATTTGGTACAGCAATTTAACTACACATAAATTAGAACCCTATTTCTGCATACGTTTAGAAAATTGCAGAATAATATATTGTAGCGTGCTTTATGTTCACATTCCGTATTCGTAAAATTCCTTTGACCTACAAATTTCTTTGGCAGTGCTATAATGCTCCATTCAAATTATCATACAGATCTAACGTTTTGTTTTCTTCCGTAGGTTGTTAACAAGGTGACCCACTTGGTTCAGCCATGTTTAGGCTTTTATGGGAGCGTAGGTATTCGATTTTTACCCAGAACTCAGGAGAATAAGTAATGAAGAAAACAAATAAAAAATAAAATACAAAAAATGCTTTCATTATACATTTCCAGATTTCTTTCCCATAATTTTGATCCGTAATAAGGCAGGGGACTTAAGTAGTAGGTAATTTAACCATACCTACTGTCTTAATAAATATGGCACGCTGTCGTTTGTGTTCACTGGTAATTCAACTTCTTTTTAAAATAGGCTTTGAAACGTTGGCTCTTATCATTTTAAGTTCTTTACAAGAAAATTTTGTCATTTCTATGTTAGTTAAGAGAAAAGATAAGTTTTTAGGTATTTACGTGTTTTTAAGAAAATCCTAGTTGTGACAGCCATATTAAATAAAATGGCGAACAAACATTACGGAGGTATATAATATTTTTATTAGGAATTATTTCAAATAAATTAATTAAATAACAAAAAGGTTGTGGAAACCTGAAAACTTTATTTGACAATGACATGAGAGACTTTGACAGATTTGACAATAACGCATCTGTCGTAGTTTCGTTGGCCTCGAACTCCAATTACTGGTATAGTAGACGGTATGATTGCTAAAAAGTGTGCTCAATGAACGAGACTTGATAAGTTGAGCCACTGTTATTTTTGTGCCAACATTAACCTATCGTGTGCCGGAAATATTTTTTTCTACTAGTTTTCCCGTACGCGGATCTAGACACAAGATGGATTAAGCATCAAATGGTTAGTCGTATAGTATGATATATTATCCATTTGTTAAATATCAATTAATTATTGCTACAAAACTAACTGCATTTTTTATAGCTCTGTTGTTTGTAAGTATACACGAATTTCCGAAAAAGCATTTACACATCAAATAAATGGCAATGAAAAGGTTATATACATATCTAAGGAGCATGTTAGCCCACAAAATTGAATAAATAAACATCACGAGAATATCACAAATGAACCTAGTTGTGGGAACTAAATGACGATATATTGGTAGTAAATAGATATACATAACACAACCACACAAATATTTGTTATAAACACACAAATACAGGTCGCCGGGGCCTCAACGCGGAACCTCAAGTTTCTCAGATAGGAGCACTACCAACTAGGCTAAGGAGGCTAACTTGTTAGCATACCTCTTTCTTGTCGAGTCGGGGTGTGCCATCCTTCACCATAGACTGGGTGTAGGCTCTAGAGGAGGCAGCTAGAGCTTCCAGCCGCGCCTCCCATGCACCCAGCCGCGCTGACTGCGCCATCGCGTGGCTACAAACAGCAATTTATTAATTTACAGCCTCTTTCATAGAACACACACTAAAATACCTACTTAAAACGTTGGTATCAGCGCCGGTGACAGTGTCTGTGACCAGCAAAATCTGATTCCTATGCCAGTGACACACATACGTGATAGGAGTAACCTTATTCTTATGCCACTAGCATAAATCAAGTTCTTCCTCCTATGTCAGTGCCATATATGTATATACGAACGTTTTTGACACAAGCGCTGTGTCGCTGGCATAAGAGTACAATCTGTTCGGTCACACATGCGTATCAATGGCATAGGAGTTCTATCAGATAATTTCGATCGGCATAGTATTAGCACTTAGTGAAACAGTACTGGAGGCGAACGTGTTAAAATTACAGTAACCATATTTTACGTGCCTCTTGTCACCGGGACAAAGGACCATAGCAATAGTGTATGGACGCCTGGCCACATTGACCAGATAAGGTGACACAGATTAAGTGATTGACAGATTAGGTGAGGTGAGATGGTGTTGACTAGTGCTACAATTGTAAATTTACTGTTCTCCAATCGGAGGCGTCTAAAGGCTATAGTTAACGCTTACCATCGGAAATGCTGTGCGTTTGTTTGCCACCAACATAAAATGTATTGCAGGAACTTTAAATATCTGCAGTAAATAACTTTTTTGCGAAACAAAGTTACAATTGCCACAAAAAACACGACAATTGTAGAAAACTTCCGACATAAGCAGAACCTCGTGTCTAGATTTAATGAAAATTTTGCCCCTTGCGACAATTGTCACGGATTTCAGAAAATAAAAAGTAGTTTATTAAAGATGTTAACGTTATTACTATTCGTAATCATTCTATGTTGGTGGCAAACAAGCACATGTACCGTCCGATAGTATGCGGCAACCGTAGCCTATGGAGACCTGTGAGTTCAGTAACAGAGGTAATTTACATTTACGATATATATTTTAATTGATTTTGTAGTTGTTTTTTATGATATTGTTATGTTATGCTTTAATAATATGTAGTACCGAATGCCGAATGTATGTCCGGCCCACTTATATTTAACCTCCTGAGGCCTGGTGACGTCACTTACTTCAACCGAATTTTAACTTTGACACTAACGGCCTTATTCATAAAAAATCCTTGTTGAAGGTTTGAGGGGCCCAATAGTTATCGAGCCGATAAGTCTTGTTGAACGGTTTATAAGAAGTGTTATTCATAAACGCTCAATATCTCTCCGATAACTGTTGAGCCGCTGTTGAACGGATTAGACGCGTTATGTTGGCGCCTTGACAAAATCATAGACAAAAATGTGGTCTCACCGCAAATTAAAAAAAAGTTTGACAGCTGTCTGGCGGGAATTCGCAAATATTTCCTAATTCCTTGTTACTTACTTTTATCTCAAATAATTATATTATTTGCCTGACCTCTCAAAATGAATCAAAATAACAAAAAACGAAGTGAAAACTGGACGACGGAAGACAAGGTAAGAAAAACAATTTATAACTACAAATACTTAAATATCTGCATTGCTTGTTAAGGGTTGCTAGTAAACTTGTGAAGTTGTGACTCATTAATGATAATTCTACATTCAGATAACGCTAAAAGATCTAATAAGAGCTCGGGTAGATGTGATTGAAAATAAAAACACGGACACCAATACCAACGCCCGCAAAATCGCTGCATGGAAGGAAGTTTTAAACGGGTTGGTACTTTGTCATATAAATTTTGGTAGTTTTCAATAATATTACTTATGACTATATTTTCCTAGTTACACACAGTCAATATTACCGCTACAAATAAGTTATAGTATAACAATAAAATATGCAAAATAGGCGCTAGCCGTCGAGTTGCGGAAACCAGCCTGCCAGCAAGAATACAATACAATGCAATACAAGTTATAGTATTGCTCTATTGTTAATTTGTGTTCTTCTTATGATTCTAGATTCAATTCCATGCGGAATGGCGCTGAACGCACAATAACCCAATTAAAGAGCCAGTGGGGTTGCTTAAAAGCTTAAAACTAGCTGAAAAACGAAAAATTTCAGAAGAAAGGAAGGCGAGAGTAGCGACCGGTGGAGGCCCGCCTCCGAGAGAAGAGCCAATTGATGGCGACGATATTCGTTCCTGGTTGCAACAATAAATTTCGTCACTGTTTGTTTGTTTTATATTGTTTAGGTATTATGGTGAAGTACTTGGGAGGCGGGAATCAAACACGAGTTCCAAAGATCAAGACTGACTTCATTTATTATATGTATACATACCCACATGCATCTATGAACATTAATACAAACTATTTACAGAAATTAATTAATTAAATTACCATTATTTACAGAAATTATTGATGGCCCCTTTGAAAGGTTGCCACCATTGTAGCCGGGTCTAAATTTGCATTTCGCCTCAATAAGCTCCATATAAATATAGGCTAATTAAAGCATATTTAAAATACATATATGTAGGTATCTAGCATATTTAATTGAAGTAGCGTTGAATGAACACGCGGAGGTGTGCGTTGTTAGCCGCCCTGTTCGGCGCTGCCACGACCACTTTGAGGTCTCAGTAACGGCGTGAGCAGATAGGGCTCCAGCCCATACCCAGAGTCGCCAAGGAGCCTCTTGCCTCGAAACTCTCCAGCTTCGAATCGCTCCTTGAGCGAGCTCTCGTTGAAGATCCGGGCATCGTGCGTGCTTCCTCGCCAACGGGCCACAATATCTTGGATGCGGAGGTGTGCATCGCATGTAACCTGATAATAATTCAAAATTTAATGTAAAATGAGTTAGTACTTATTAGTATTATGATCAGAACGTACGTACGTACGTACCTAATTAGCTACTTATTAAAATGTGTAAATTATAATACCTATTTAGCACTCTGTTAGTAATGAATGGTAGGTAGCTGTAGTAAGTATAGGTAAGTACCTACTATGATATTCACCTGTACATTAACAGAGTAGAATCCTTTTCTGTTAATATAATACTGCGCTGCATCACCTCCGCATTTGACTATTTTAATATGGGTGCAATCAATGCACCCAATGATAGTCGGCATAGCCCGCAGCGCGTAGAACTGCCGACACGTCTCCTCGCGCTCAGCTGCGGTGCGGGGCATTTTAATAAAATGGGCAGATTGCCTGGGCAAGGCCCTCGCCACTGCCGCACACACCCTGCTCACAGTCGGCTGCGAGAGCCCGTGCAGTTCTGCGGCATCATCTTGAACCTGAAATTATTAGGTACTTACTAAGTACGTATTATTTTACCTAGGTAACTAATCAAAACAGTTAGCTTTATGATTAGGTACTTGCGATGACGGTCAGATAACGAAACATAATTGTATGGCTAGTTAGTACCTAGGTATGGGCAGTTAGTAGTACGGGTAAATAATAAATAAATATTTACTTCCTTGCGACCCCAACACCTAATTGCAGTTAGAACCTGAAGTTCTGGTGTGAGGCCAGCTCCTCTGCGATCTTTCTTCAGGTCTTCTTTCACCAACTGTACTATATACAAAACAGTCGCCTTATTAAAGCGGTATCGCCGCCTAAATTCAACATAAGGGCAGATCCTCAATGGGATCTGCCCTTATGTTATATATTTTTGGACGCCGCGGCGGATTACACAAATTATTTATGGCATCAATACCGTTTAAGGCCTGCATGATGGAGTCTCACTGCGTATTGACGTTGAAGTTGAAATGGTTGAAAAACTATCAACAAAATTTTAAATTAAAAAAGTTGGAGATTAGTTTTCCCACCATTTCTGATTCGTGTAATGTTGCATGTAGAGAAAATCGAAACTGCGTAACTACTTACAATAAATCATCGGATATTTATTTTAAATACCTATCTAAATATAATTAAGTATCTCTGGATACATATTTAATAATAATCAGATGAATAGACGATATAAAAAACTATACACCAAATCAGACTTTCATACCTTTATCTTTTCTCTTCTGCCTACTTTAAATTAAACGCATGGTTATGCACCTGTCAAAAATCAGCTGATCAAAATTTTGGCAGCCATCTTGTTAAATAAGAAGTTATAAGACCGTTATAGAAGGGTCCTCGGCTCTATAACTTTCGGGGGCAGTGCTGCAAACTCTCCTGATTTATCAGGAGTTCTTCTGATTTTTAGCTCTGTCTCCTGATCTACTGTTTTATTTATAGATTTGAGTCAAATCTCCTGATTTTGACAAGTAGCGATTACACTCCTGCAAACTCCACCCGTGTTCGGTTGGCAACAAGTATTTTCACTTACATTTCTATGTAATTGAACGAAGATAATGGAACGGAACGTTGTCATTCCATCGACTCGATTATTTCTTATCTGTGTTGTACCATGTGTCAAATCAGTCACTTCCTTGTTCAGTCTCGTCCTCGTCAGTCAAGTGTCAATGTCAACCGGTAATATTTTGCCGCGAAAGCTGTTCATTTGTTCAAAGCTGTATTTATGCTAACTCTATGCTCGTGCCGCGTACTATAGTAACGTAAACTGCAGTTGTGTTGTGATTGTGATCAAGAAAAAAATAAAGAAAACGTATACCAGTGGAAGGTGCAGTAAAGTACTATTTAATTAATAAAATTAATGTTTTGTGGTGTGTGTTTTTGGTTTTGCACTGTACAAGGCTATACAGTAAAAGTTCTTGCTTTGCCCACAATATCACCAAGGAAATGCTCTCTCTATAAAATAAAAGCTTGTATGAGCATGAGCAACATCAAGAAGAAAGACAATAAGCGAAAATTTATAGAATAGGAATGTATAAAAGGTAAAACCTCAAAGTAACTGTCAGTGTCAACACTGTCAACTGTCAAGTCTGATTGTCATGAGACGAGAATAAAGTAAAATGCATATGTCATGTTGTTTTTTGTGTGTTGTCTGTTTCACTAAATTATTTTACTAAATCAAATTAATTTATAATTAGCACAAAAAGGTATGTTTTTTTAATCTTCTGATTTTTTTTGTTGTCTCCTGATTTTTTTCTTCCAAGTCTCCTTTTTTTCATGCAGGTGGAGTTTGCAGCACTGTTCGGGGGATTTATAGTAGGTTTGAGCGGCTGAATAGCGCTATTGAACGTTTATGAATAACGTTTTTAGCCATCCCGTCAACAACGACCCATCAGCGGGCGCGTAACTTTTTATGAATAAGGCCGTAAATCTATAAAGTCAAAATGTTATGTAATATATATATGACGTAGGGCCTCACGAGGTTAAGCACTATAGTTTTGAATGCCATAATTATTCAAGGCTATAAAAATATTTTAATTTGCAATATTATGACATGTTCTTACCTAAATGTATATTTTTCTAAAGAGTTGTCCCTGTTAGGTGCCAGGACGAAATATGATTCTTGCAAGTTGCACTTCTTTCTGGAAATAAAATGTTAATTCTGTAAGCGAAAAGTTTATGTGACTTGTGTAGAAAATAATGATTATAGGTACCGATAATCAACCAAGGTATTCAATATCGTAAGATAAGTCTTTTTTATTTATTATTCAAACAGTACATGCTTACAACTTGAAAAAACATTAAACATGCTGTTTTATATCAAAAGGTACCTATAACTTTGTTGTTAATTTTCTTTAAGGATGCTTATGAAATATATCCATATTAAGATACAAACAAATTTCATCCTTATGGTGAATGAAGATAATGTAAGCTTTCTTTTCATAACATCACATATTAATGTTGAATATTATGATATAAATTACTATGGAAGCTATGTAAAAATTATATAAAATATGTGGGTAAATAAGTACTTTAGAAAGTAAGTAGTTAGCCACTTACGCATTGGGCTGGTACATGTATGTCATGATTTCTCTCTCCTTTTGGACTACATCTAGCGGGTAACTCTCCACTTCATATCTGAAATAACAAACTCAACAATTATCTATTATCTTTCAACAGTTTGTTGAATTGTTTAGACTTTAGACAATAACCTTCAGCAAATTAACAAATATAATTAAGTTATTCCCACCATTATTATAATGATAATAAAAGTCCTTAAGCGAATTGCTTACAAAAATCGCCTAAAATTGTAATCCATAACATGTCAAAAATTTACTATCAATCAAATGGAACACCAGGGCACTTAGACATCTATAAGTTTACTTGTCTCGACAAGCAAGACAGAAAGAGAAAATAAAAAGTTTAGTTGTCATTTTAGCCACCTCAGGATTCCAATTTTTTTATTGTACACTGAACCAGAGACCAAAACCGGTTTTTGAGATAAACTTCGAAATAGCTCAATATTTTGAAATGATTTACACTCTTTACGTAGTACACAACATTTTATGTAATTATTAAGATCGTATTTTTGAATTGCTTCATTAACAAAAAAAATATATATATATATATACCGAAGAACGAGCAAGAACGGAATTCGAACCATTCTTTTGTATGGAGAAAAAACCGGTATCCAATCCCTGCACTGAACCTTTTCATCTTATTACAAATTGCAATGCAGTGGATCTCTTTTTAGTTGACATTGACACTACAACTTACACATATACTAGAATTATTTATTACCTTCTAACGAAATCCAGCACATTGCTGGCTTCCAGCTCAGTGCAGTTCCAGAAGACGACTGCCCCCTCTTTGAAGAAGATGATCTCCCGGGGCTCTGAGCCTACTGTATACACCGCATTTGCTATCACCACATCACCACCTATCTCTTGGGCTTTCAAACTGAAAAGGTTAGGAGAATGGTTTGAGAAAAATTGGAAGGCTAGAAGGGGAATGCTACCGGAACATTAACCTGCAGCTCCAGCAAAGGCAAATGGGGTGAATGAGCACAGTGGATGACTGGATGCTCGAAAGCCCACTTGAGTCTGGTCCCTCCTTAACATAACATAACATTTGGTTGGAATTTTTTTTTATATGTGGTGCACGGTGTAACAGTAACCAGTAGTTTTTAGCAAAGCGTTTTGAATTTTGCACTAATCAAGTAATTACCATTCTCAGCCCCTTATTGTTCTGCATATAAATGTTTACTTTTATAATATTACCAATAAACAGTGATGGGAATGAAAATTCAAAACACTCTATTTGCATTCCATGGAACCATATTGAATGAGACACTGTCTTTTGAATCCTTTGGAAATATGAAATTAGTAAGCTGATTGGGAGCTACAGCATAATAATATCATATCTAGGTATGATTCTATATGTATAAAAAATCCTTACTTAGAAGGCCTTAGCCTTTAATTGCAATCTCCCTTTTCTTTACTGTGAGAAAAGTACCTGTTGTATCTTGTAATTATAAATAGTAGGTATAGATAGTGTACAACACAATAGGTGCTTAAAGACAAAACTGGTTTAATGATTGACATAAAAAATTGCATATTATGAGTGAAAATCAGACGATAGCAATGTTGTACTGATTGCTTTTTCCTTTAATTATCTTCTAATCTATAGAACATTTTATGCTGCCAAACTCCATGTATACTAGGATGATCATTAAGTAGAATAATTAACAATGTGATTGAATTAAGAATATGAAACATAGATGATGATGAAATATGCAATTCATTTATGAAATAAGAGATAAAATACTTACGTTCCAGGTTCATATAGCTTCTGCTCCAGCAGGGCTTTCTTCAGACCCTTCAGATCATAGGAATTAGCAGTCGCGTACGCCAACGCCAAATAATGACCTTCTTTGTTAGTAACATCCTCCAATAGTGCCTTCTTGTATACATTTTTCTTTTTAACCGGACTGCTCGCGTTTTCTAAAGCTATCACCGGCTGTATTGAATCTGAACTGTAGCTCCTAACCGCTAGTTGCCGGGAAAGAGAAAATAAACCGCCTTGGCATAGCGAATTATGGTTGAATGTTATTTCGGCTAATGTTTTTAGCGAGACGCCCTTTGTGAAAGCGGTCCGAGTCGGAATCAATACAATTCTCGACAAAAACACAGACATACTGATGATTTTTTACATTTACAGGTAAAGTAACTTAATATTAATAGAAATCCAAGATATTACATAAAATGTATGGTATGGGTTATCTGCATATTTTGAAGTTTATGAACTTTTTGACAGAAGTCGTATTATTGCCAGTGTAAAATAATACGAATAAAGTTAGCAATTCACGGTGCGACCAAGGATTTGAGTAGCTATTTCCTTAAACATTTACGAAGTCAACGTAGATAAAATTTTCCATCAGCCATAATAATTATCAAAAAAATGAATAACGTGAAACAATAACCTTTATTCCTCTTACATGATTTACAACAAAATGTGGCTTAAAATGATCAGTCTATTAATACATCTCCATCTTCAGCAGTAAATAATATTCGTAACTTCCTAGCGAACTCCGGCCCAACGCGACGAGTTTTTGATCCAGGCACTCCTGTTCTTGAAACTCCTAAATCAGATAGCTCGTTTACTCCATTCGGCAATTGCAACGCCTGCAACAAACAATTTAATATTGAAAAACTACTATTTCTACTACTGCGTTCGCAACGGCAACACTAAAGATTTTTTTTTTTATTTGAATGGAATATGACAGGCAAAGGAACTAGAGCAGGGCTGTCAAACAGCCAAAAATAAATACTTGATAAAGGGCGAGTGGCGATTTGTACTGTCCGCAAACAGATCTAGAAGTCTCTAAACTAGATCCAGGCAAAACAGCAATCATTTGCTGCCACAATCTACTGGCTCCATTCCCTGTAACAAATACGGTTTATTGCAGATTTTATGTTGTAAAAATAGGTTTTGAATAAAAGATCGTTATTTGTGTCACATGCGTGTTACCATCCTTTTAGGCACTACTCCTACACTGTTAAACGTTACTCGGACTACTACACGGTGTAACATGATGAAACCGAATAACTTTTAAAGCGTATTCTTGAGGTCGTAAGAAATATTATAAGCCCCATTCGTATTATACATTTAGCTTATTATGACCTCAGAAAGAAGTTATTAAAGTTCATCGCTTAGTCACTCGCTGTGGGACCACTGCCTTAATCTTATAATATAAAATTCATTTTTTTTTCTACTGCGATATAATAATAAAAACTTTTTAGTACAGATGGTGCCTTTTTTACGCTCTAGTGCGAGAAGTGATTAATTTCACGTCAGGTCGAAATCTTCGGAGAGCCATAATGTACTGAAAAACGTCGTATGATACACGTGCGAAAACGAAATTCGTAACTTGTGTCGATTTAAAGCACTCCCTTCGGTCGTGCTTTAATTTATCTCCACTCTTTTCGAACTTCATTTATTTCGCACTTGTAGCGTAATGTACTATTTTTTCTACTGGGATAATAATAAAAAGTTACCATCTTTGTCAACAGGAACACATTTCTTATTGTCCCCCCGCATGTAGAACTCTGCTTGCTCATCGAACTTGCGCTTCATTTTCCTAAATAACACAAATTGTATATTAATCGTCTCTGTGTGTAAAACAATGTTAAACAATGTAAATATATGATGTACACTACGATCATTCATGTTTATATACAGTGTGTTAACATGATGCAGGCTTTTATTTGAACCGAGGATTGAGATGCAGATTCTTAGCCAAACCATGTGCATTATTTGTTTAAAAATCCTAATTTTAAAAGTAATTAACTATCTAAGAAAAGTTAATTGAGAAGCAATGTACTTCAAAATAAATCGTTAATTGGCACTTGACAATGACAGATCACAGCCACTCGCAACGTTTGACAACTAAGCAGTACACGCGTTGCATTGATCGTTCGAACGAAATAAAAATAATTGTACAGTTAATTTAAATATTTGTCAACTCTTAATCCTTGAAAACGATTGCCGATTTTCACAGTACACAAACAAAGAAGTCAAAGAACGAACCGAATCTACAAAATAAATTAAAAAACAGCTTATAGGTAAATTAAAACTATTTGAGATAATCTTTTACCCGGTGACATTAACATCAGTTCTTTTTTTTACGGTGAAATTCCAAGAGGTCGATTTGGGTAAGATGTCCCAAGATATTCATTTATTGATAGTAGAATTATTTGTAATGTAAGTGATTGAAATGACGTTTTTCCTATTGAATCAATAAAAGGGAATAAATATAAATGAACTGCATTTCCTTGATCTTTAAACCGTCAGCTATTGGACAAACATATTTGTCATCTTAAGGTGGAATGTCACGGTCAGCTAGGCACTACAACGCCAATAGATGGCGTTATAGTGCATAGGTGGCGCGAATTCTAGGTATTTTTATATTATATGTATCATAATAGAAATATTTTTAATAAGTAATATGTTTGCCGCAAATAAACTGCTGTTTCTAATGTGGCCAACTAAATTTCAGGTGAGGTTTAATTTACAAAATAAGTTTATTTGAATAAATACGAAACGCTGACGCGGCTGCGCAGTATGCACACACACATTCAAACCCTTATTCGTTTACGAAACCGATTGCTTATTTCGGAACGTGTATTGAAATTGGATTAGGCTGGTTGGATGACCGTCTGACGCACATTCATTAGGACCAAGGTTCAAATCTCGTGATTTCAATATATTTTTTACTTTACATTACATGACTTTTTATTTTTTTTAATGATACTTTACCTATAATTACATTTTTTTCAGTAATAAATAAATTATCTTTGGCCTATCCCACAAAACTTTACAAGCGTATAATTCTACAAAATTGTATAAATTCCAAAACAAATAATTGTCAATTTTGTAGATTTGTATGCTTGTAAAGTTTTGTGGTATTGGTCCCTGAACTACCAACCTAGGTTTAATTTTGGTGACCTTATATATTTACTCACCAAAAACGTTTTCAGGTGATGTTATGGCATCCAGTTCCGGTATTTTTTGCATGGTCAATCTGAAATAGCCTATACTACTATAAAACGGGCCTGGATGTCCTAACCTAATAGGTGTCCAATCAGATTGGGACGGAATCTATTCGTTGACTTCAGTCAGATAAGTTTTAGATATTTCTAGTCACTTTAATTATTAGATTCCTTCCCATTCTAATCACGTGCGGAATACATAGATAAAGAAAACATCAATTTATAAATTCAGTGTTTTATTTACACAATATCATATTATTTTTATTTATTATTTCTATTTTACGTTTTTCTGGTTTTATACATGGATATAGGAAGATTGCTTGATGTTGTGTGTGTTGCTTGGAAGTGAGCCGGACGCATCTACCTACACATATTGTGACACCTGCAGTTGGCTCTGGATCTGAAATCAGAATACTCATCGTCAAAATGGTCTATGATGAATTGATGATTACTGGAATAAAAAATACATTTCAGCTTTGTCTAGTTAGGTGGTGGCGAACTTGACTGCGAAGTTAGGGAGGGAACCTGGGTTCAAAACAGGGTCAGTGAGTATCTACAAAATGGTTATATTTTTAAAAGTTCAATTTCTGGAACTCATCATCCCTCGGGAGACTAACGTTTCCGGCATTTATGTAAAAAATATATATTATTCTTATAATATAATATATATTACTATTTATCTACATGTCAAGTTTCCTTATTCCAATCCGATGAGCAGTTGTTGCGAAAACAATAAACATCGAAACATGTTTGTTATAATAATGGAAATATATAATAAAAAAAACTGTTTGAATACTGGGAGAAAAGATATCCAGCAAGTCAGCCTCTACGAACTTACCTTTTGATTTCTCCGTAATATAGTATCATTTCTCCAAGGCTTCGCTTACAAGTTTTTTTCAGGCCCGAGTATCGGTAGTTTTTATAGCCTTTCCGGGACGTTTGTGGCTACATAATATAAAAACGTATAATAAATCCTCATGTAAATCACTGCACGCTATGAGATATTTCAAACAATCGTAGGCAATTTAGCGTCAATTCGGATTTGTATGTATAAACAAATGGTAAAACGATAAAGTACTGCCGGTGATTTAGAATCAGTGACGTTTGAATTTAGTGTTGCCTTGCCAAAAAGGTTTTACGTTCAGTTCCACGAGACTGTCATTTAGTACGCACAACACAACTATTATAAAAACATTAAATGTAAGAAATCCATCCCCTAGTATAGGTATAAATGTAACTAGTATGTATAGGTATATTTTCTATAATAAAAGGTCTTTCGTTCGGCTTTTGCGTGGGGATATGGTCTATGTGGCAACATTAGCAACGCTTGCGTTTGATATTGTTGAAAAATAAATAACATGCGAAATGCGTTAGGGCAGAGCGGCAACGTAGCATGTTCAGCCAACTGGCAATGTCGCTTTCCAACGCACACATCGAACGTACGATTGGTGTATAACACTGTCGTCGTTCACCCACATATTGACAAATCTTTACTAAAATGAAGTACTAATTTAAGCTATTATTCGACCCTTTATATTACAGAAACATAATTTGCCGCAAACAAATATAAAAATGATTGTCGATTTAAGTGATTTCATTGTAAAACTATGCTCCGTTTACCCATATTTGAATAAATACATTAGTATGAAAAACGAACCACCTTAATAAACTTTACCAATTCATGCGATCAAACTAGTGATACTGAGGAAACCGAATAACTTTACTAGCGTATTCCTGAGGTCGTAGAAGCCATACATATTATGCGAATCCAGACTGAAAGGTGTGTTACCTTTACATCTCTAGTAGTATAGAAGATGCAATACTGAGAAATTGTATTTTTTTGGTTAATATTATTATTTATTATATAATAACTTCTTTAATGCATGTTAAAAATAACTCTCGATAAGTTAAAAGTAAGGTCAGTGGTGTAGGGTTAGAACCGGCAGTATAGGCTTACTTGAACGAAAGAATCATTAGATTTGATTTGGTTATTGTTTAATATTTTCATACACAGAAAAAATAGTTCGTACGCAACACAAAACAAAACTATATATTTACCTGGATACATTCAATATTTTTTGCTTCTTACAACCTCAAGATACTGTCAAAGTTATTCGGTTTCGTTATATTACACCGTGTATAAGATGCCCGTCTTACTTGTGAGGTTCCTCGGCGATGGCTTTGGTGAACTGAACAATAAACAGAGCCAGTTCGTTGGGGGTGTCCACCAGCGCGGCGTCGCAATCTGCCGTCACCAGCAAATCTGCAACAGGAACCATTTTGAACCATTACCTTTGGGGCATGTAACCTTCCTGACTGATTGACAGGAGCTTGACTGGCTGACACTTTTTTTGTTTTTATGCCACAATGGTAGCGAATGAGTACCTATATATGAGAATGAGACAATCGTATCTTTTGGACCGACACATCAGATAATATAAACGATGGTAAATCTGCAACAGACTGTTTGTCAGCATTTCTCAAAAACCTTGTACATTTGCAAAATTAATAAATATATGCAATAAAACTATGAAAACGGATAAACTCGCGTATATTAACTAATTTTAACTTCATTCCGACGTTTCGAACACTTTACAGAGTTCGTGGTCTGCGGATGACTGTTTATTTATTATTTTATTTTATTTATTTGGGGAATCAACAGCAGTACATAAGAAATTTACACAAACTGAGTGTGCAGTAAACAAAGCCAATAAAAGATGTCCCCAAAAATACAATGAACATATGAATTAATAAATATAACTAGATAGCTCCGGTTAGATATGACATTTATAATATAATTATGTTGGGTATGCTAATAAATAACCGTATCTTGGGTCAATACCTATGAAATTGGCGTTTTGTATGAATAATTTTGTGAGTCTATTTTTCATACAATGTATTATGTGTATATTTTTTTAATGTCAACATCAAAGTAAACCAAATTTTGCTAGTAATATTAGACACTTCTAAGGCGTGTTTTTTATATCTCTATTTCATAAAACAAGGTACTAGCATACATTTATATCTATTCGAAAGATATGAACCGGCAGTATATGTAGGGCTGCCAACTGTCCCGCTATATGCGGGACGTCCCGTTTCTGGGGCCCTAAAGTATGAGTCCCGCAAAAGGCTCGCGCGGGACGCCAGTTGTCCCGCTTTTCAGGGCATACTAAACTGGAAATACTAACATAATAATATGAATGAATACATAAATGAAAGCAATTTAAGATTGCGTCATGTTCATTTCTATGTACCTACCCCGTCGTTCGCGACTATAGCCCCGGAGCACCGTACTCTGAACGTGTATCAAAATATGTACGTCAAAATATGAATGATTGCGATTGACCGATTCTGCATCAAAATTTAACCGATCTGAAATTAAGCATTGTTTTTTTAGACATCATGTTTCTTAGTTAATGTTAGTGTCATTCCCGTCCCGCATTTTGTAGACAAGTCCCGCAATTTATTCGCAAATGTCCCGCTTATCTGTGATCTTTGGTTGGCAACCCTAAGTATATGGCAACAGTTATTTTCAAAGATAATTATTAAGTATTACTTACTTTAAAAAAAAATTAGTGCGATAAAACCTTTGTTACACAATGCAATTTAGAAAACAAAAAATGTAAGTTACTCTTTAGATAATAACATTAGGGTCCAACTAAAGTCTAAGGAAGGACCCAATATTACATGCCCTTTTGAACATACCTACTTACTATAGAACTAGAAAATTTACTTTATTAGCACAATACAACTTATAATAACTATAAATAACAACATTATAACAGATTGCGCTAAATGGGCTGCACTCGGCTTTGGTGTCACAAAATGAGCCACAGGGCACATTTCGCGACGCTTATTTTCAGTGAAACCCAATACGTGGACTAGGTGGCGCTAATACAAACTATCTATCTACTACCTATTAGTCGATTCGTGTATAACTGTCCCAGGATGTTTATTATCTCGGACAGTTATAATATAATAATCTGCAATTTTATAAAGAACAGCATTACATTAGATTAAGTACCTGTTAAAGCCATCTCCAGCTCAATTTCAGTGATCAATTTGCGGCTGCTGTTTTGTGTTTTGCGATTTGATGATCTGTAAAATAAAATATACTATTATTTAAAAGAAATCAACCCTTTAAACGAAGCGTGCAGAAGCATCTAGCGGGCCAGCAAGGCGGTGGCAACTAACAGGTTACTGATTGTCTCCTGTTCGTTGCCGCCGCGATTTTGGCTCCACTTTTCACTTACGATCAGATGGGATGGAGCCACTTTATTATCCCATTATTAAAAAAAAAGTTCAGGACATGAGAATGAAGAGGGATGACCTTTGCTTAGCTGTATGTAGGTGTGTTATAAAAAAAATCAAAGGGCACATGATTGGTGCGACAGCATGTCCCCGCGGGATAGACCATCTGTCCCTTTTTAATTAACACAGTTCAATTCAACAACAAATCATTGTCAGATTTAGGTTATCGTCTTTTCGGTGGACATACACAAAGTTAACGAGTTCGTGTACTAATTTTGCGATAAAATAATTACCATAGTTGTCTATGTAGGTTCCCAGTTCTACAACCCTATGTAATAAAATCGTAGCATAGATTTATAAAAGCCGTTAACTTTTGACCACCTAGTGGACAACTTTTGTTTTTCCGACTGACAATTGTATTGCCTATTAAAATCGAGATTGTGTTTAACATAAATTTTATCATTTATCATACACAAAAATGAAACCTAAAATAGTCCTTCACCCCGTGCACGAGCAACGAAACGCGACAGCCCGCGGCGAGTGCGACATGATGCGACAGCTGGCCTCCGACATACTGCGCGCGTACAGTGCACGGGGGCAGCACTGCGGGACCGCGGACAGTTCTACCTGAAATAGTCCTTTACCCCGTGCACGAGCAACGAAACGCGACAGCCCGCGGCGAGTGCGACATGATGCGACAGCTGGCCTGCGACATACTGCGCGCGTACAGTGCACGGGGGCAGCACTGCGGGACCGCGGACAGTTCTACCTGAAATAGTCCTTCACTCCGTGGACGAGCAACGAGACGCGACAGCCCGCGACGAGTGCGACATGATGCGACAGCTGGCCTCCGACATACTGCGCTCGTACAGTGCACGGGGGCAGCACTGCGGGACCGCGGACAGTTCTACCCGAGGGGCCCCACATAGTGTGCCACTAAGAGGGATAGACATAGTCACTTACTACTAAGATACTTGTGTGTGTGGCACTTAGCATCTAACACACACACACACAAAAAATAGTGGCACAGTGATAAGGACGGACGATTATCGTTCCTTTTCACTTCCACTAGTAAAAAGTTTCATAAGACCATCCCTTTCGTTCTTGCTATTATTATTACGTTGTCAAATCCATATCCATATTCTAAATCCATGGTTCTACCTGAAATAGTCCTTCACTCCGTGTACGAGCAACGAGACGCGACAGCCCGCGGCGAGTGCGACATGATGCGACAGCTGGCCTCCGACATACTGCGCGCGTACAGTGCACGGGGGCAGCACTGCGGGACCGCGGACAGTTCTACCTGAAATAGTCCTTCACCCCGTGGACTAGCAACGAGACGCGACAACCCGCGGCGAGTGCGACATGATGCGACAGCTGGCCTGCGACATACTGCGCGCGTACAGTGCACGGGGGCAGCACTGCGGGACCGCGGACAGTTCTACCTGAAATAGTCCTTCACTCCGTGCACGAGCAACGAGACGCGACAGCCCGCGGCGAGTGCGACATGATGCGACAGCTGGCCTCCGACATACTGCGCGCGTACAGTGCACGGGGGCAGCACTGCGGGACCGCGGACAGTTCTACCCGAGGGGCCGCACATAGTGTGCCACTAAGAGGGATAGACATAGTCACTTACTACTAAGAAGATACTTGTGTGTGTGGCACTTAGCATCTAACACACACACACAAAAAATAGTGGCACAGTGATAAGGACGGACGATTATCGTTGCTTTTCACTTCCACTAGTAAAAAGTTTCATAAGACCATCCCTTTCGTTCTTGCTATTATTATTACGTTGTCAAATCCATATGTTGTCAGCCTCCGTAGCCTAGTTGGTAGTGACCCTGCCTATGAAGCTGGAGGTTCCGGGTTTGAATCCCGGCGAGGGCATTCTTTGTGTATTTATTTATCACAAATGTTTGTTCCTTGGTCTTGGCTGTCTATGTATTTAAGTATCTATATGTATCTATCTATTATATATATCGTCGCCTGGTACTCGCATCACAAGCCTTAATTGAGCTTACCGTGGGACTAGGTCGATTTGTGTAAGATGTCCCAAGATATTTATTTATTTATATCCATATTCTAAATCCATGGTTCTACCTGAAATAGTCCTTCACCCCGTGCACGAGCAACGAGACGCGACAACCCGCGGCGAGTGCGACATGATGCGACAGCTGGCCTCCGACATACTGCGCGCGTACAGTGCACGGGGGCAGCACTGCGGGACCGCGGACAGTTCTACCTGAAATAGTCCTTCACCCCGTGGACTAGCAACGAGACGCGACAGCCCGCGACGAGTGCGACATGATGCGACAGCTGGCCTCCGACATACTGCGCGCGTACAGTGCACGGGGGCAGCACTGCGGGACCGCGGACAGTTCTACCTGAAATAGTCCTTCACCCCGTGCACGAGTAACGAGACATATAATGCTAGCTTTGTCTTTAATATGCCTGGAGAAAAAGATACCTAGTGATAATTTAATCTGATGGATATATTTACGAAACAGGTCGTAAAGTACATAAATTACTTACAATCACATAAATGTATGATATTTTTTTATGTTATTCATTTCCATCGAAAATTTAGTAATCTTACATCATTTTTACTTTTAGGGACAATTGGGTGACCTAAAAGTGAAAAACTCCTGTCGCAGTCAATAACATATTGTTCCATTGTCATTTAAAGTACAAATGGCTTAGAGCAGATTTGAGATACAAAATCATTTAATTTAAACTTGCGCGAAACATAATAACTATAAATATAATTAAACGGTTAAACTCACGTGTATTGTGCGGTATGTTTCGAAGAGCCTAAAATAAACATGAACATGTCGCGCGTGGTCACTAAGTACACGTGAGTTTAACCGTTTAATTATATTTAGATATACAAAAACATTGTGAAGTGTTATCGGTTCATCGTAACCAAAAGAGCCGAATAAAAACCCCGTACATAAATTGAATGAATGACTTGAAATAGTCCTTCACCCCGTGCACGAGCAACGAGACGCGACAGCCCGCGGCGAGTGCGACATGATGCGACAGCTGGCCTCCGACATACTGCGCGCGTACAGTGCACGGGGGCAGCACTGCGGGACCGCGGACAGTTCTACCCGAGGGGCCGCACATAGTGTGCCACTAAGAGGGATAGACATAGTCACTTACTACTAAGAAGATACTTGTGTGTGTGGCACTTAGCATCTAACACACACACACACAAAAAATAGTGGCACAGTGATAAGGACGGACGATTATCGTTCCTTTTCACTTCCACTAGTAAAAAGTTTCATAAGACCATCCCTTTCGTTCTTGCTATTATTATTACGTTGTCAAATCCATATCCATATTCTAAATCCATGGTTCTACCTGAAATAGTCCTTTATCCCGTGCACGAGCAACGAGACGCGACAGCCCGCGGCGAGTGCGACATGATGCGACAGCTGGCCTCCGACATACTGCGCGCGTACAGTGCACGGGGGCAGCACTGCGGGACCGCGGACAGTTCTACCCGAGGGGCCGCACATAGTGTGCCACTAAGAGGGATAGACATAGTCACTTACTACTAAGAAGATACTTGTGTGTGTGGCACTTAGACTTAGCATCTAACACACACACACAAAAAATAGTGGCACAGTGATAAGGACGGACGATTATCGTTGCTTTTCACTTCCACTAGTAAAAAGTTTCATAAGACCATCCCTTTCGTTCTTGCTATTATTATTACGTTGTCAAATCCATATCCATATTCTAAATCCATGGTTCTACCTGAAATAGTCCTTCACCCCGTGGACGAGCAACGAGACGCGACAGCCCGCGGCGAGTGCGACATGATGCGACAGCTGGCCTCCGACATACTGCGCGCGTACAGTGCACGGGGGCAGCACTGCGGGACCGCGGACAGTTCTACCTGAAATAGTCCTTCACTCCGTGCACGAGCAACGAGACGCGACAGCCCGCGGCGAGTGCGACATGATGCGACAGCTGGCCTCCGACATACTGCGCGCGTACAGTGCACGGGGGCAGCACTGCGGGACCGCGGACAGTTTTTTTTTTATCTTGGGCCATCTTACACAAATTAACCTAGTCCCACGGTAAGCTCAATTAGGGCTTGTGTTGTGGGTACCAGGCGACGATATATATAATAGATAGATACATATAGATACTTAGATACATACACAGCCATGACCAAGGAACAAACATTTGTGATAAATAAATACACAAAGAATGCCCTCGCCGGGATTCGAACCCGGAACCTCCAGCTTCGTAGGCAGGGTCACTACCAACTAGGCTACAGAGGCTGCGTTCTACCCGAGGGGCCGCACATAGTGTGCCACTAAGAGGGATAGACATAGTCACTTACTACTAAGAAGATACTTGTGTGTGTGGCACTTAGCATCTAACACACACACACACAAAAAATAGTGGCACAGTGATAAGGACGGACGATTATCGTTCCTTTTCACTTCCACTAGTAAAAAGTTTCATAAGACCATCCCTTTCGTTCTTGCTATTATTATTACGTTGTCAAATCCATATCCATATTCTAAATCCATGGTTCTACCTGAAATAGTCCTTTATCCCGTGCACGAGCAACGAGACGCGACAGCCCGCGGCGAGTGCGACATGATGCGACAGCTGGCCTCCGACATACTGCGCGCGTACAGTACGCGGGGGCAGCACTGCGGGACCGCGGACAGTTCTACCTGAAATAGTCCTTCACTCCGTGCACGAGCAACGAGACGCGACAGCCCGCGGCGAGTGCGACATGATGCGACAGCTGGCCTCCGACATACTGCGCGCGTACAGTGCACGGGGGCAGCACTGCGGGACCGCGGACAGTTCTACCCGAGGGGCCGCACATAGTGTGCCACTAAGAGGGATAGACATAGTCACTTACTACTAAGAAGATACTTGTGTGTGTGGCACTTAGACTTAGCATCTAACACACACACAAAAAATAGTGGCACAGTGATAAGGACGGACGATTATCGTTGCTTTTCACTTCCACTAGTAAAAAGTTTCATAAGACCATCCCTTTCGTTCTTGCTATTATTATTACGTTGTCAAATCCATATCCATATTCTAAATCCATGGTTCTACCTGAAATAGTCCTTCACCCCGTGGACTAGCAACGAGACGCGACAGCCCGCGGCGAGTGCGACATGATGCGACAGCTGGCCTCCGACATACTGCGCTCGTACAGTGCACGGGGGCAGCACTGCGGGACCGCGGACAGTTCTACCCGAGGGGCCGCACATAGTGTGCCACTAAGAGGGATAGACATAGTCACTTACTATTAAGAAGATACTTGTGTGTGTGGCACTTAGACTTAGCATCTAACACACACACACAAAAAATAGTGGCACAGTGATAAGGACGGACGATTATCGTTGCTTTTCACTTCCACTAGTAAAAAGTTTCATAAGACCATCCCTTTCGTTCTTGCTATTATTATTACGTTGTCAAATCCATATCCATATTCTAAATCCATGGTTCTACCTGAAATAGTCCTTCACTCCGTGCACGAGCAACGAGACGCGACAGCCCGCGGCGAGTGCGACATGATGCGACAGCTGGCCTCCGACATACTGCGCGCGTACAGTGCACGGGGGCAGCACTGCGGGACCGCGGACAGTTTTTTTTTTATCTTGGGACATCTTACACAAATTAACCTAGTCCCACGGTAAGCTCAATTAGGGCTTGTGTTGTGGGTACCAGGCGACGATATATATAATAGATAGATACATATAGATACTTAGATACATACACAGCCATGACCAAGGAACAAACATTTGTGATAAATAAATACACAAAGAATGCCCTCGCCGGGATTCGAACCCGGAACCTCCAGCTTCGTAGGCAGGGTCACTACCAACTAGGCTACAGAGGCTGCGTTCTACCCGAGGGGCCGCACATAGTGTGCCACTAAGAGGGATAGACATAGTCACTTACTACTAAGAAGATACTTGTGTGTGTGGCACTTAGCATCTAACACACACACACAAAAAATAGTGGCACAGTGATAAGGACGGACGATTATCCTTCCTTTTCACTTCCACTAGTAAAAAGTTTCATAAGACCATTTCGTTCTTGCTATTATTATTACGTTGTCAAATCCATATCCATATTCTAAATCCATGGTTCTACCTGAAATAGTCCTTCACCCCGTGGACTAGCAACGAGACGCGACAGCCCGCGAGCTGCGCGGCGAGTGCGACATGATGCGACAGCTGTCGCGCGACTACCAGCTCTGCCACCTCTGACATACTACGCACGTAGATTGCACGTGGGCAGCGCTGTCGGGCCGCCGACAGCTCTACCTGAAATACATTCTATTTTTAATGGACTTTATATAAGGAGGAATCAATTCGACAAATATGTTTTTGTCATAGATCAGTATAGATAGCTAACGGTGGCATGGAACATGTCGCAGCGTTATGGCCGATAGGCCTTTATAGTGTGACAGATGCGCGCCCTATGAGCCAGTCGCAACTTACCCGCGACTGCAGGATGAGCTCGGACATATCCGCAAAATGCCGACTTGTGCCGTTATTTCTTGTAAAAATAGGAGTGTAAATAAACATTTCAAGGACTATTGAGTCACGTACCACATTAAAGTATTGATTTTTTTAGTTATTAGTTGACAAAACCACGTATTTTTACAAATAATATATAACAACAAACCGCTGACATAAATGTCATAATGATTTTACTTGGGCGTACCAATTGGTTGAACTATTCAGTGACAAATTGTATGTGCGTTTTACATTGACGGCTTAGAATAGCAAGCAAGTTGCAATTTGGTAAGTGACCGTGCAATGTATCCAATTGCTAGCGATATTCACAGCCGTCCTGTCATTTCTTGGTACGGCCGCTGCGAGCAGGCCGCGAACTAGAGGTACGACTGACCGTGCCGATGACAAATAGGGTCGATAAATTGTTGATGTATTTGATTATATTCAATTTTTCTTTCATATTTTGACCTTTGTATCAATATCTTATCTTCATAAAGGTAAAACAATATATATAGATTAAAATATTTTAATTTTATTCAATATAACATAATGTATAAATCAATTACAATTTCATTAAACTAACAGAACTACGAGTACATCTAAACATATCAAAATGAAAACATCGAAACAATAATTATAATTAAAAAAAATTAAAGGTATAAGTACAATACTAAATCAACACTAAACTAATCGAACAACCCGCCCCGCGTCACTCCTGGCGCAAAGGTACCCATAACACTCGCAGCATTGCCGCGCTGAACCGCCATGGATAACCTTTGCACCAGAAATATATATAGATTATATCGCGTATTATATTGAGCCTTTTACAATAACCGTTGTCAAAGGTTGAAATTGTTTTATTTAAATATGTGACCATCGCGGAAACGGCTGATAACATTATATTTATTAAGGGTACAACCGTCTAAATAATTATTTGTTCATGTGATTCCCAGCCACAATTAAGATAATGTCGTTAATAAATTGCTTTGTTCATATTCAAATATATGTTTATAATTGACATTCTGTAGTTTATTATTTACAAACCAGATCCGACACGAAAGTAAGAAAAAAGTTTTCTAAGTTATTATTAAACGACATAAAATGAAAACAAATAATATAAGGACTTAACTACCTATAAATAAAAAAATTGGCCTAAATCGCCGTCAGTGGGCAAGGTACCCAGAAGGCTGGCCGTATTCCCCCGTTGTATAGCTATACTTAAACGCTGTGCAAGGTACTGGCCAGCCCTCTGGTCGCCTGAGGTCTCTCTTAGGCGAGCCGCTAGATCTTTAAAAAGTCCATGTGCACTTGGCCCCCATGGCTCCAAGGTCTCCACACCAAACGCCGCAAATATGTAGCTGGTTCCTAAAGCAGCATATTTGCGGCGCTTGAGACTTTCGGCTAATGATGCCGCGGCGCCAGCAGCAACGTCGGTGACCGAAACATGGGACGGCGCCAGAGTGTCAACGCAGGTGGCGTCCCAAACTAGCGGCCGGCCCATGCTCCAAGGCACCAGCGTCATTCCGTCAGGCCTCTTGCCGTCGTCCCTGGCCAGACCGTTGGACTCTAGGACGGCCGGTATTTTCGCGCTAACAAGGGCGCGACGGATAACATAATGTTTATAAAGATTAGATACATCGTCCAATGCGATATTTTAAATTGTATATAAATAACTTTTGGTTACTGTGAATGTAACTTTGGTAGGAAGAGCGGGATCTCCTGCTACAAGTAAATCTTTTACTTACTTGGAGATTCCAATAATAACTTGTAATCATAATATTGTAACCAATAAATGCTTTTTCATTTTCATTTTAATCTGTATTTATTTCTTATTAAATGATAGATCGATTTTAATGTTTTTCTTAATATTCCGGCATTATCAAATATCTATGGATATTAATTTATCGACGTAGCCTCCTCTCTATTGCCGGATCATATGGTAGCGCTTTAGCCAATCACAGCGTGGCAAAGGCCCGACCTCGGAGACACCGAGACTCATTACAATTTCGCTTCGTTACAAATCTCTCTCTTTCATATATCTATGGTTTTTGTAGATTATCACACGTCACGCCATCAAATGTATGGGTACATATTGTACCGGCTAGGGCAGGTGCTTTGACAAGTTGCCATTCATCATCATCATGATAGTCCACTGCTGGACGTAGGCCTCTCCTATTAACTATGCGTATAGACGCATTAAGAGGTAAATGCCCATAATCGCCACGCTGGGCAAGTTGCCATTCGCTAACGCTTAATCATCAATCGTAAACGAAAGGCTAACTGTCTTTGTCGCACTAATATGAAAGAGTGACAGAGGGAAAACTACGATACGCTACTAATCGTTAGCGATTGGCAACTTGGCTAAGCATCCTGGCCTCTATTGTTATAGCGTTAGAGTGCACGTTAAGATATTTTTAAGTGCCGTGGCAGCTCCAATATATCTTGACAGTGCTGCTATCGGAACTGCCATGTTCATCGATATCTCCGAGAATAATGAACCGATTCTCATTGTCTTTTAGGGTTCCGTAGTAAACAAGGAACCCTTATAGTTTCGTCATGTCCGTCTGTCCGCAGCATAGCTCAGTGACTGTTAGTACTAGAAAACTGCAATTCGGTACATGTATACAGGGTGACATCGGAGTCGTAATCCAAACTGTGAGAAACGTGTTAAGATGGTCTTTCTGAATAAGGTTTCCCATGGAACAAATATGAATATCGCGAAAAAAAAAACTGATTTCATACCGAGCGGTGCGGAAGTGTTCATAATTTCCAGTCTCGTTTCATAATCATGTAAACACATTTGGAAAGGATCTCTGAGGAACTCGAACTTTACTAGACGTAAAAAAAGTATGTTTGTTCATATAGGTCCCATAGAGAACATTGTTTAGGAAGACCATCTTAACACGTTTCTCACAGTTTGGATCACGACTCAGATGTCACCCTGTACATATTAATCATGCCAACAAATTGGTAGAATAAAAAGTCGTTTTTTTTTAATTCGGGTACCTCCCCAAATGGTGAAGTGGGGATGATTTTTTTATTTGCTGTAATCCTGGGCCCTATCCCACAAACGTTACAATTGTAAATTACAATTTACATACATGTAGATAATACAAGCGAGCGTATCACAAAAATTACATATTACAAATTTGTATCGGAAAATTTCTACAAATATGTAATTGTAGTGATAAATCTACAATTCGGTGTATCACAAAACTTTACATATTACAAGTGGTTTTCCGGGAAAATTTACATATTTGTAGTCTACAATTGTACGTAAAAGTTTTGTGTTACGATGAATTGTAATAAAATGCGTACAATTTTGTAGAATTGTAGCTACAAACCTACAATTCTATCACCGCGTGTAAAAAGTACAATCTCACTACAAGAGTTCCATTCTACCTTTATGGAGACCGTTCCCTGACGCTATCATTTTAGGAGACAGCGGGTATAAAAATGGTTGCTGACCCCAAACATACCCGTACAGATACCAAGAAATGCAGCATTACGAACTTTTAAATCGATGAGACGGATGGTTGAAAAATCGCTGGGGATTTTAAAGGAAAATTTTCCATGTTTGAATCATCTAAGACTTCAGCCCAAAAATGCAAGCATGGTTATTTTAAGTTGTGTAATATTGCATAATATAGAAAAACGTTTAGGTCACAATACTATTCAGATGATCACAAACTCGGAACAAGATGAAGATGAAAACATCGAACAAAATCATACGGATGACAATCATGGAGACGTGAACGCCATTGAAGTATTACGTGCTGTAATTGAACACTTCAACTAACACGACTGGAAAGCTGTGTCGTGATGTGTATTGTGTATACGAGGACATCCTGTGAAGATTCATACATTCGCCTAAGAGAGCTTAAGACGAGATAAATAAGGGCGATTCGTGACGAGAACAGTAGGTACTCGTTTCTCCAAACCTTGTTCAATATATTTTCACTTTCTAACTGATTTGTAATCTCTTTCCATTTCTGTATTTTTATATCATGGGTTAAAGTATTGCTACATCTTCCAAATAAAATCTCTTTATTCTCTAAAATGAGATTCAAAACCATTATTTTATCTTGAAAACGCATTTAAGAAATTGCACAATAGGAGCCCAGAAAATATCAATCATGTATTAACACAGAAACTTGAAAGGTATTTTTACCGCTTTTTAAAAGTTATCAAACAACCCGCAACATAAAAGAAGTTCCTTGTCGAAGAAATTACTGCAAATACAATTCTACATATACAAACATGTAAAATATTTGTTAAATTTACGAATTGTAATAAATACAAATTTTACATATTACACAAATATGTAAATTGTAAACTACATTGACACACCACCCATGCTTTGTGTTACGGTGATTTGTAATGCATATATTTGTAGAATACAGACTTGTCGCTTCTACATAAGTGTAATATTTGTGGTACGTTTTTATGTAAACAATTCTACAAATTTGTCACATTTTACATATGTAAAGTTTAGTGGGATAGGGCCCTGTAGTGTGTGTGAGTAAAAGAGTAAGGGTCGTAGAAGAGAGTTTTTTTTTTATACAGTTAATATTTTGGGAGATAAACCAGAATAAAAAAAAATTGAGACCCCCTCTCTAACTTTTCATCATGAAAAGTTGGGCTTATAGAATACCTTAAAATAAAACTATTTCGAACAAAATCGGCCCTGCCGTATTCGAATAACTACGGAACCCTATACTGAGCATGGCCCGACATGCTCTTGGCCGGTTTTATTCAATGGATTAACCCCGAGATGGTCTCGTTGGCATCAAGTCTTTTGTTCATACTAATGAATCTAAAGATCAATCAAAAATTAAATTTTTTATCAATATCGGATCCGATGTATGAAATTGTCCTGGTTTTATGGGAAATTAATATTAAATAGCTCTCAAATCATCGGTAGAAGAAAAATTTTGCTGTTAACTGGAAAAAATTATTGCTTGGAAGTCTATTTTGTATCGAAATCGTGTAATGAAATTTAACTTTTGACCGGCTTTAAATGTTTGAGCCTGGAAAGTTATACGTACAAACCTGTCCATTAGTAGTCGTGAGGGCTCTAGGTACCCTCCGAGCCCACAACACAAGGGCGGGGTCACACAGCCCAGCGGTGGACTCCACCTAGCGGCCGCGGTCACCTCGCGGGTCACTATACCTGTCCATTAGCAGCCGTGAGGGCTCTAGGTACCCTCCGAGACCACAACACAAGGGCAGAGTCACACAGCCCAGCGGTGGACTCCACCTTAGCCCCGGCCGCGGTCACCTCGCGGGTCACTATACCTGTCCATTAGCAGCCGTGAGGGCTCTAGGTACCCTCCGGGCCCACAACACAAGAGCGGGGTCACACAGCCCAGCGGTGGACTCCACCTTAGCGACCGCGGTCACCTCGCGGGTCACTATACCTGTCCATTAGCAGCCGTGAGGGCTCTGGGTACTCTTCGAGCCCACAACACAAGGGCGGGGTCACACAGCCCAGCGGTGGACTCCACCTTAGCGGCTGCGGTCACCTCGCGGGTCACTATACCTGTCCATTAGCAGCCGTGAGGGCTCTAGGTATCCTCCGAGCCCACAACACAAGGGCGGGGTCACACAGCCCAGCGGTGGGCTCCACCTTAGCCCCGGCCGCGGTCACCTCGCGGGTCACGTCAGCGCAGTACCACTGCTCTAGCAGGGATGGATGCATTTCTACGTACATATACTGAAATACAACATTAATGTGTTAGTTTTTAGTAAAACGTCCCACTTGTCGCTTACCATTAAGACAAGATTTCCTTGTATCTTCATATGAATAAACTGTCAAAGCGGCTTTATTGGCAAACGACAAAGTGGGACGTTTTACTAAACTCACTCACAATTTTATTTCTTACAGGAATGGACTTTAAAAATTTCATTGTCCTAAGATTTTCACAGGACTGGTCATTGTGGCAATGTTTTTTTATGTAAGGCAACTTCCAACAATAGCTCCTCAATAGATTTTAACAAACATTTTTTAAATTTGAAAACTTTTCAACTATAGTTGCTGATTTCTAAAATCTTTTGACAGGTATAAATTGATCCTAATTACTTATTAGAACCAGTAGTCACTTTTTCCCTTCTTAGTGTGTGAGACGATTCAAAAATGCTTATCAATAGGCTTACTTGAATAAAGAATAGTTTGACTTGCACTTTAAAAGTTACACTTCGATTTTTTGAGTTTGACTTTGACTTTCAAAATTTGACTTTGAAACTCCAACTGGGCACAACCCTCAAGAATGACAGTGTGTAGTCCTACCTTCATACATTCTCCGGGCTTGTAGACCTTATTGGCCTCTGCTGCAGCGGCCCTCGCTGCTCGCTCCTGAGCCAACTTCTGCTTCTTGGCCTGCCCATCTGCCTTCTTCTTGCTTTTAGCAGATGTCTTTCCTAAAACATGGTGCTCATGTATACAGGTTTTGCACAGCTGAATTGACGGAATTAACTGTATTGACTTTTAAAAACTGTATGCATTTTTTATTGGCTAAGCAAAAATGGCAGCTGTGCACATTTCAAAGACCTTTCCTCTTGATAGTACATCGAAATAATAAATCTACCCTTCAGGTGCCTTCAGTTACATGTATGCAGGGCCCCAATCCCAATAATTTTTTTTACAATATAGCATCGAAATTATGCAGCAGTTTATGCAACACATATCCTTACTAAATTTCATAACTGCAGCTTTTATAGTTTTCGAGTAAATCGGCTGTGACAGACAGACAGAAGGACATGACGAATCTATAAGGTTTTCGTTTTTGCCATTTTGGCTACGGACCCCTAATCATAATTCCAAAAATACAAAAAATCGCCGACCATACATGGGGTGATTCAAGTAGCCTTTGAGGTTCCCCATCACCCACCTTCGGTATATCACTACTTCTTGGGACATCCTGAATAACAATTATAATATTGTACAATGAAGGCTATATTACAATTATCATAAAATCCTAATAAATATTAACAGAAGCATACCTCCCCGCTTACTGCCACTCTCAGACCCTCCATATCCAGAACTCGTGCTGGTTGAAGTACCAGTGGAGCTAGAACTGGTGAGAGTGGCTACAGGCCCGGTCAGCTGGACGGTTGGGAGTATGTCTTCATATGGGTCGCTATATGGCGATCGGTCTGTTAGGAGAAACTGTAGTTTAAGGAAATGTTAAATGTTTTTGTGGAGATATTCAAGTGCTTTTATTAAATATTTTTGTGTCGTGTTTTAAGTAGGAACACTACTATGTACATAAATTTTAAATTATTAGCCTGGACCAGACTAAAAGCGGAGCCTTGTGAAGAAATTGTCATATGAGGCAGCTGTCAGTGTAGACATGCCCTGCCTGATGAATGTGGCCTCTCATACATTTGCCCAGGGATCAGAACCAATTGTTTAGAAAAACCTTAAAATAGCCCAATATTCTGAAATGTTTTATTTACCTTGTTTATTATTGTTTTATAGTACCTACTCAATATTTTACATAATTAACAATATCATATTTTTATTACTCCATCAACAAAGTATTTATATATCAAAGAACGAAAAAGAACAAAATTAGAACATTTTAAGTGGATTAAAAACCAGTATCTGATACCTGCATTTGCCTCAGGCGAGGCCATGTCTATGCCTTGTGTGGCAATTTTCTTTGCCAAGCAGGCCATGCAGAGTATATTTCTATGTTAATACTAATAAATATCAATAATTTTAACTAAAAATGTATGTAAATTCAATGTTTAAAGTTGGTGATGAAACCAATTTTGTGTTCTAAAAGTGTGTGATTCTAAAATAATGGAGATTTTTAGGTTTCTTTATAGTTTTTCGTTTTCAATTGACCAATGGTAAAGCTAATTCTTTCACTTTCAAGTACTTTTGCATACAACTTTGTATTGTATCATGATTTTCAAATTGAATATGCAAAAATCTAAGCTTACACGGTTCTGTATCCAGTTCCACATCCTCCTGAGTTAAATCTACACAAGCTTCCTTCGCATCTTCTTCATACTTCTTCATAAAATCGAATTCTGAAAAAATAATAGAGTATCAACATCACATTTCGTAAATACTAAAAATACTTTGTAGGATGAAACTTGATCTGTTTACCGTGATTACTGTGGTCACTATCATCTGATAATACGTATACACTCATTTTTAAACCGCTTAAATGATGAATACGCTTTAAAATAATATCCGCAATGAAATAGTCGTCTTTCAAAACTTTCAATACAAACGTATTAAAACAATTCGTAAGAAATTTGGTAAATATATTAGATTACAGTTAACACATCAATTAAAAATCATCCTTCGCAATACACAATAAAGTCTATTTTTAAATATGTAGATTCAAATAATATGAAGAAAAATAATCAAGTTTGTAAAAATAACTCATAGGGTGAAACGAACGGTTATAAATGTCAAATATCAAAATGACAGTTTTCGACAGTGTTGTCAGGAATAAGGGATATTTTACCCTGATACGACTTCGGTTGACTGTATAGCAAAATAATTGGCAAAGCAAACTGTTACTCTGGTTAACTGGTTACGGCTAAATTATTATTTTTTTAATTAGATTTTGATAAGCATGATTTTCTTGACAAAATAACAGTTGTCTCTACGGTAAAATGAGTTTGGTAGCGATAGGAGGAGTCCATTCTCATACAAACTCTCTCGACAGTATCGTTAATACATTTCATTTTCAATACACATTTTGCAACCCGATATAGATCAAAACAGCATTAGCTAATTTTTTTTTGTATTTTTGGTATTATTGGAGATCTACGAACTTTGTACATCACGTACAATGTACATACCCCTAACAAAACCAAACAATTTTAGTTAACTCTGGTTTGATCTAGGTGTCCGATTTAATGTCTACTTATGTCTGACTATTTTGGAAGACATATTTAATTTAAGCACTAGACTTGAACTAAATCTCAGGACACATTCTTAGTCTTCATATTTTGTTCTAATAACTACACAGACAACATAACCTAAAGACGTAGCTTTAGACAATTATTTCATTTAAACCGATGCTGCCAAAAATGCTGAGGTGCGGGCGGCGTAACATGAGCTAACTGTGTTGTGATTCGTCGTTTCAAGGTCAATGAGGTGTAAATCAAAAATGTCCGCCGGTCGCTAGTGATTTCCGAATGTCGATAAAAGATCGATGGTTACAATGTCTATCGCTTTCACAATTAGATATTAGTCATTGACTTACCGACAAAACCGTGAATCCATATACGTACTAATGCATACCATAAATGCGAAAGTATGTCTGTGAGTTTACTGAGTCTACACGCATAAATCGCTGAACCAATTTAGATGAAGTTTTGAATGGAGATTATTTAAGACCCGGGAAAGGACATACGATATTTCATTCATCATCATCATTATCATCATCATCCCCGCAGATGTAGATATATTATGATACTAGCTTCTACCCGCAACTTCTGGTGTGACAAATAAAATGCATTTTATATAAAAAAAAATATTTGTACTGCCTGTCTGCTGTGTCTTCATCTACACATTTAAACCGGTTTAGATGAAATTTGGAATGGAGATAGTTTAAGACCCGGGAAAGGACAAAGGATAGTTATTTTATCATCATCATCCACGCAGACAAAGTTGCGGTCAAATATTAATATCACAATATATATTTTCTGAGATAATAAATAAAACAATTTTATAAAATATACTTTTATTTGTACAATCATTAACTCGTAGTTACAAAGTTACCAAAAAACTACCATTAAAATACGTTCTATATCAAATTCGTCTATTATTCGTTTTTGTTAATTTGAAATATTCCGGTTTAAAGTGTCGAGAACATATCACACTGCTAGGAGCAGGAAACCAATCATGTGACCGTTTTGTAGCATTCACATTTCTTTCATGTTTGGGCATTTAGAGAAGATACACAATATTATTTAACATAATAGTATTATTGAAAATTTTACTTCTACACTTTACACTAAACCAGAATTTATTTGAGGATAATTGAATATAACGTAATATCTTATCGATAGTAAACAGACTGCCGGTATAGACATCACTAGTTCGGATACGGAGACTCCACCGCAGAGTCTGTTGCTGGGTACGATTGAGAACAAAGATTTTAATTTATCTTTAGTTACCTTTTCGATAGTAAACAAACATACTCTACGGTCATCCCTAGTTCAGACGGCCTACCTACTCGTTACGCTAGACAAGGAGGGAGTTATACTTCGTGCAAAGTATTAGAAAGAGACTTTGTAAAAAGACATCAACGAGTGCACGAGATTTTATGCTTAAACTATTTTTAATTTTTATTGAAATTTATAAAAAATTGCTCACTTGTGAGACGAAATACCATCTTTTTGCACACTAGATGTTTTTGTATTCTTGCTACACAATTTCACGCAACATTAATGCATTTTGCATGATGTAAATCACGTTAAAACTTTCGTAATTATCTCATGAACGCCGGCCGCAGACTGAAGTTAGCAATGGAGGCGTGGCTCTAATATGGAGTAAATTCACCGTATGCGTGACAGAGGGGGTCGCCCGGCTATGCTACGTCTTGAGGTTATGTTGTCTGTGAATAACTATAAGCGAAAAAATAGCAAAATAAAATACAATACAGTCTCAAAAAATACCTAAAGGTACTACGTCCAACCGCATTGTCTGTAGAACAGGCGGCAAATTTAAAAAATATAGACGGGAAGGTTTAGCCTTTTTCTACCGACAAGCTGGTTGGACAGAGGATAATATCATTAATATCTTAACTTTTTTACGGCTGGTTTGAATTTTGGGAGATTTTTTCAAGTTGTATACTACTGACGTTTTTGTTGACTACATTGCATGTTTTACAAGTACAACAGCTTAAGGTAAACTTTAAAGAAATGAAAATACCTAATTCTTTGACATTAGATCATAATTTTATTCGTAATACTCAGGTTGTCTAAATTCCTCGTTTCTAAACGCAATAAAGTTGACTATAATATCAACATTCCTGAGAAACAATTAGGTCTATAGCTAGGCTACCCAGTCTATTAACAGTGTGGAGGAGTTAAACTAATATGATTATTATTTGAAAGTTTGCCCTTTCAATAATATAATATTCATACAACATCATGTCATCCCACGCATAATAAATCTTTACTTGACCCAAAAACGAGGCTAATCCGTAACCAAACCTTCATGAAAAAGGAGGACCTTATGAAGCGATAATAAAAAGGCTTATTTGACAGCACGACAAAGGCGCGTATTGATTTCCCATAAGCCATCAAATAAATCATGCCTCAACCCCGCGCGTCGGCTTCAGAAATGGAAAGCTTACAGGCAGAAACGTTACTTACGCCGTCATACAAAATTCGACTCTATTGCGTTCGAAGAGAGAACAAACAGTTTCCGTGCAATCGTAAAAATTGTGAATAATGACAATATTAACTTTTTAATTTCGTAACGACATTCGAAACATAAAAGGAAAAACTTTTGCGCATGTGCCTTATTCGAAAATTGAACAGTAACGTTGTTATTTTAAAATCTTCTTTTGTATATCAATGCTATAAAGCATGTTAAACTTTTTACAGCATTTTTCCAGTGTTTTCGCTTAATAATACCCTCGCTCCATGATTTGAATGTTTAATTTCAGCACATGCGTACATTTTAGCGATACATTTGTTTGGTTAATTCCACAAGGTTCTATTTTATGCAGTCAACCTGTTTGAATGTGAACTTTATTCAATAACAATAGAGACTGGTTTTGTATGAAATTTAAAGATTTTATAAGAAGTGTTTGTGGTTAGTTGGTTTAATTTATGAGCTGCCACTAAATGGTTAGTCATTGCGTTAGCGGGAGTAAATTCGAATCCACAAATAATTGATTGCTCGTGAAATAGTGCAATTCGAAAGCATTAAACTTTCAATTAACTTAATTTACACTTAGATAACTGCCTGGCCTGTAGCACGCGGAAAATATATTTACATGACTTTATTGCCTTGACATTAAGGTTGTGTAAAAATATTTTTGGCACCTAAACTGTAATGATATCTTGGACGTCGACTGTACCAAGTATATTACCATGCCATCGCCGGTAAATTATACTGTATCACTATTTAATGAAAAGAGATGTAATTTGTAATAATGTTATTAAGCCAACCAGTAGGTATAGGTATCCCTAATTTTCTAAGAGTAGGTTTGTTGGATGTTTCTAGCCAGAAAACTTCTTTGGCACGAGGCTACAGCAATCCATACAGAAATATTGAAGCTGTTCATTCAATCGCTCTCCGGCCATAATTCCATTGATTCTTCTGTCATATCCTGAAATTGAGCTTCGCAATGCCAACTTTTATGAGATATAAAGCTTTCCCAAAGATTAACAGGGAATAGGTACTTTTTGAAAAATATGTACAACCTCTGAGAGAAAATAAAGAAACATTCATTAATTTAAGTTGTTAGAAATACCTACTTATGCAGATTTAATTTTACATTATAGGTTTTAGTTTCGTTATGATTAGAAAGCGAGCTATTTTTCAACATTTTTTTTATAATAGAAATACATCAGAGACATGTATGACCAATAAAATTCTATGTCGAAACGAAATTGGAAAGATTCAAAATTTCCGTACCTAGTGATTTTATTTAATGTGTAATATTTGATATACTTAACAAATACAGTGATTTTAAAATAAATTCCATAAGCACAACATTATTTTTCCAATTAGAGAAACACCGTAACGATAAAAAATATGACTCGGTTATTACACTCATACCGTTTCACAGCCATTCAGATTTCTAATTTATACATGGACGTGTGTTGTTTGCACATGCATAGAACGAGTCCTCTCCATCCCAAATATTTACTCTATATTGGAGGGCGCCTGCCCTCCAGTCGCTCTTTGTCCTCCAACGCAGAGGGTCGTTGCCCGCGCAAACGGCCATTTTTAAAAATAAAACTTTGCGTCACGCATCCGCTTCAAACCATAAACTAAAACAAATCAAGCGCGACATTTTTAAATTCTAATTGCGTGCTTAAAACGAATCAAGTGACAACTTTAAAAGATAATTTCATTGTTTTGTTTTTAATAGCGTGTGTGTGAATCGTATTGTTCAGAACAATTAATCAGCTTTCTTTATAAGTGATTGTTTATAGTGATAACAATGATCAGTTAATTCAAAATTCAAATGCAAAACAATATAAATGCGTTACGAAACTTAAAGATATCTAGGACTTATAAAATGGATTGGCGCGAGAAACTCTTCGGAAAAGTGCTAGTAAAGTGTTCCTCTGGACAAAATGGACAGTTTGAAAATATTCCCACCCTGGAAGCCTTGAACGACTGTGTGGAAGAAGGTGACGGTGTTGTCTGTGGGATTTATTTTTCCTTCGCTAACATTAGTGACGAAAGTGATGATTTTGGAGTGCGTCTAGAAGACGTGTTTAAGAAAGTGTTTCCTAGACTGAAGGTTGTAGAGGTGGTGCTTTGGGCTCATGTGGGCACGCCGGAGGGCCCCGTGGAGCGAGAGGCTGGGTTCCGGAGAAGTTTGACCGGGAAACCCTGGTTTGCTGTACCCTTCCATGATGTGGATACTAAAGTGAGTACCTATTGATAGTCTCTCGACCGAAAATAAACCCTTTAGTACCTTTTATTAGCCAGATTTGGTAAGGTGCATTTAGACCAAACGAGCATTCGCTCATTCTATTCCCCACTCTACGAAATTCGTATACACAAAACGTGATTTATCGAAATTCATTGATTTCGTAAAGTGGGGGATAGAATGAGCGAATGCTCGTTTGGTATAAATGCACCTGTAGCTGGCTGCCAAATGGGAAATATGGTTTCGCGCCTGGTAGCCAGCTATGAAATAGTAATAACTTTCCCGTGTTGTACCTGGATTTGGTAGCTGGCTTAGAAATAGGAAATATGGTTTCCCACCTGGTAGCTAGCTATGAAATGGGAATAACTTTCCTATCTCGTTGTTGAATTTGGTAGCTGATTACCTGCTAAACGGGGTTATGTAAATCGGTAATGGTAAAGTCCCGCCGTATAAAGGCAGCCTAAGCCTAAGCAGCCTACTGGGATTTTATTTCCATTTCGAAGCAGGTTACGAAATTTTGGCTACCAAACGGTACTAATTTACAGGTAATTTATTTAACGGTAAGGAATTTAATCACCTAACTACAGGCTTAATTTCACGTCCTAAACGCCAGAATAATATTAATAAATTTAAGTGATAGCGATTAAATTTAGTTAATCCTTAAAAACATGAATATCCGATCGATCGTCAACTGTTTATAATATTTTGTAAGTAAGTCCTAATAAAAATATAAAATTTTCAATTCTTAAAGTACCGTGAATAAAATCTAAATTATAAGAATGTTGTAAAACTAGGTTAGTTCTAATAAGATTACAGCGATCACAAACTGTATTCATACTGTGTATAATACAGTATAATATAATACCTATATTTTCCTCTATACCTATTACAAGTTTACAACATGTCTTTAAGATTTAATGAATAACGATCAACAAGGATAGTCCATTTAGTTTATGGATATGGGTAAGTAATTAAGTATTATTATCATTATCACATTACAGCTTGACTTGTTCATACCTACTTTATCCTCTTTAATCTCCAAGACGTTCCTCAATACTGATTATTTTTAGAATTAAACTTCCTTCTCAAAAGTGAACAGAAAACAGAAGAGAGTAATACACCTCAAACATACATAGTTTTTATAGTACAAAACAACTATATTTATGTTGCAGTGTGGTGTATCTTAACATTATTAACATAGACGTCTTGGCGCCACCTAGGGTATGGTTAACCTGAGTTAATTCTATTTTCACGTTTAGTTTACCATAAACAATTTATTTTATCTCATCCTCACTCAATGAAACAAGAACAATAAATGAATGAAACTAAGAACGGTGTAAATGCCATTACAGAATTATTTCTACCAGTTTTAATTAGAAACTTCTCTGTGCTTTTGCAGCCAGACTTTAGTTGTAAGTTAGTTGGAGTCTAAAGTGTTGTTACTTGTTACTGACCATGTTTTCTAATTAAGAAGTAATTAATTGGATTGTGTGACAGCAAAACTCATGGGAACTTTAGTTGTGAGTTAATAATTTCGTGTTGAGTTATAATTAATAAACGCACAAAACGAATTTAAACTGTTTTCCGTTGGTTGACTGATAGAGGATATCTACATTAACGGGTTAACTCCGACATTTGTACTTTTTATGTAGGTAAGGTCAATACGGGTGAGACCGTCTATCAGGAAAGTCCGTCTACCAACTGATTTCCACCCCTAACTCAACAATATAAGACGCATATGACGGACTTTCCTTACAAATAAATTATACCGGACTTACCCACACTGACCTTAGGTCTAATAAAGTTTAAATAAATTCCACCGTGTTACTTATTTTTACAAAAGATACGCGCGGATTTCGAAATAACGTTTTAATTCCAATTTGTTATAAATGTTACTCTGGTTGGCCCTGTAGGCTATTAACAAATACATCATTCAAATTAACTTAACAATAAATCTTAATTAGAATTTAGAAACTCAAAGTAACTTAACAAATGGTAAATGGCCACTTGTTTTCGAAATTCAAATTGTAACGCTTTAAAATGTACAATATTCAATCTTTGGTCTATGTGTTTACGTTCCAAAACGGATATAAATTGTTGTACAGTAATTATGTGAAAGCGTGGGGTTCAGTGTTGCCACCTCTACCGTGCATTACCCCATAATTACTTTCTTCCCCTCGTTCCGCAGTAAATGTGTCAGTATTTTAACTGCATTTGATTTGAACGTATATATGTTTACTTTGCATGATTCCCTGATATAGTGAATTTTTATTCTATATAACTTGAAATTTACTCTGTAGAACCAGCTCTATGCGGCTACATTTTTTTTATTTGCCGCCATTTTCTACAAAAGGAGATGTTTAAACAGAGTATTATGTTCTAGTAATAAAATATATGCATAAATATAAAGCTAAACCTAATATTGTAGCATGACAACGTAAAACAGAATTGTCATTATACTTTATGCCATTTTAGTGATGTACTAAAATGGCAAATTAAATTTGTTCATTAGACAGAAAATAGAGGGAATAATCTTATAATGTTATTTCGATTCCATACGAAAATAAACACCTTGTATTGTACACATGTATTGTATTTGAATATAATTTCATTCAATTAATAGATCATCCAGGTGGTGTCTGCAAATAAATGAAACAAAATATCCTAATGTGCGTTTATGCTTTTAATTTTGAATCGTGGGCGTTTAGGTAGTAGCCAATGAAAACAGCCGATCTACTGCAGTCAATCCATAGACTGCGGAGACGGAGACCCTAGCGAACCCTAGGGGGATCCCTAGCAACCCTTGAGACAGGTGCACTGATGATACATTGATACGAAGGGGTGAAAGAGTGCTCAAATGAATGTTTTCATGTAAAACGGGGGTGGCTACACTGGCTAAAGATATGGAAAATTGCTTTTAGCCTTGGTCGCATTTCTAAGGTTACAGGTTAAATTTCAAGCGATATTAAATGTAGTAAAAACAGATGAAGTTATGACTTTGAGTCGAGATAGAATTTTGCACGTAACATGTAAATAAGTAACCAATTTTTAACTTAACCAAGACAATTTTTCTCATCAGATTTACCCTACTTCGACTACCCCGAAAAAGGGGTAATTTTATGAGCTCGTACCTTTTCAAAATAACCTTTAGGTACTATTTAGGAAAAATATGAAAATAACAGGTAAGTAAATATAAACTTTCAAATCAGATTAGCAATAAAAATGGCTCGAAATGTATTCTTCTATGGAAAGCCAACTTCACTTCCACATTTTTATCCCGCCTTTTTCTACTAACTAGTAGGTACCTACTTCTACACCTAGACTATCATTAATTAGGGGTTGGAACTATGCATGGGTGCAAAACTTTAACAAAACTTGTCAAGTGGACTTGACATAGCACATACTTTCATAAAATATACACACATTGTAAGTTTATGATTCCGAGATAAGGAATAAAATTGGAAACAGATTTTTCAATAATATTTGTATTTCTCTTGGCTAAAATGCTCCCATATGTCAGTTTTAAAGTTTTGTTAAAGTTTTGCACCCATAGTTTCGACCCCTAATCAATAATGCGAAGCCTTAAAAATACACTCTCATATTATTATTTCACACCGTAATTTACACAAATAAAATAAATATTCTTAATGCAAGCTTTAGCGCGCAAACTGCATTCCACCCACGCGTAAAACGAACACTTTCAAATCTAAAACGACGTAACTCTATAAAATTTGGTTGACACTTAAGCTGTTCTTGGGACCAAGCGATTTCGATTAAAATTTTATGCGATGGCTTTCGGAGCGCTCTGTTTCCATGCGGGTATTGTATAATGTATACATACTTATACTTATTGCTTATTGCTTATTGTGTAACTAAATGAATGTGATACTTAAATAACTGCTTTAGGTACTTCAATAATTATTATACAAGGTGTACTACCTAAATGGTGAAAACGTATTTTGATTAGAAAAAAGTAGAGTTATATTTTTCTATTTTTTCGTAAAATGAGAATATTTAATGACAATATTTATTTAATTATTTAAACTTTATTGACTAAACAGGATTACAAAAGGCGGAATAATGCCATAAGGCATTCTGTAACTGTCAAACATTAGAACAAACAGAACGATAAAGTTGGTGCAGACTCATAAAAAACTAAAATCACTAAAAACTGCGTGTTAATAGTCTTTCAGGCGTTACTTACTTACTATAAGATCCACCGTCTAAGTAAGTACAATATTTTTGGCTGAGATTATCACTTAGGTAGGTATCACAAACGAATTGAGATTCCCAGACAATGTTTGTCCCCGATCTCGACATTGTTATGACTGCATGGTCAGCTGCAATAATATCTATACTACAATACACCTTACTTCACAGACATAAAGTCTAAAATTTATGGATGAGTATGTAGACTCGCCTGTCCCGCATGGATACTGCAAACTTGCTATAATAATAAATGTATAATAAACGGGTACTTGACGGTTGCAAGCAAAACTCTTGAAACTTTGTAACTTACCCGACAATAATATAAGTTACAGTAAGTATTTTTAAAATTTTTGTTAAGCTCGCGCTCACCACTTTTAAACTGGTAATTAAGTTATTGTCTCATATAGGTGGATATTTTTATTATTTTAAGAAAATAAATATCTTTAAACCTGAACCTTTCTTGGTATTTTTCAGCAACTCTATATCAGACGTGCCTATTTTGCGTGGTCCCAACGCTGGCCTAATACTGGTTGGGAACGTCACATACATCCTTGAATTTGGTCGCAAATGTATGCAGGTTTCTTCACGATCTTTTCCTTCAACGTAACGCACTTGTGAATTATCAATGATAAAACATTTTTTTAAAACGTTGGTACGTGCTCGGGTTTTAACCCACGACCGCTGCTCCGTGCGTTTACTGCTTGACTACCTACATAACAAATACCTACTTGAAATAAAGTTAGTTAGTTTTTTAGGGCGTCCATAAGTCCCAAAACGTCACTGCAAAGTTGCAAGTTTTGTGAAACACACTGTATAGATATTAATGGTGCGTTCAAACCAAAAGAGCATTCGCTGTTCTAACCTCCCACTCTACCAAATTCGATCGGTACACAAAACGTGATTGGTTGATTTCGTAGAGCGGGAGATAGAACAGCGAATGCTCTTTTGGTTTGAACGCACCTTTACACTGGATAGATAATTCTGGATGCCTCGTCCGCTATGATGCCTGGGGTTACAAGTTGGTGGGTTGTTGACGTAGGTTCTTTCTGTCTTAGCTGACAGATACTAATGATACCAGCAGGTACATGACATGTGATTTACCAAATAGGAAGGGGCGACATTACTTCAACTGCTATTGTGTCTACCAGCTTTGGGAGCTCGGCCAATGAGATCGCATCACAGTGTTTCGAATTTTAAATTTGAAGAATTTAATTGGTAAATTTTGCACGGCTCCGCTTTGCACGGAGCCGCACCCTAAGTACCTGTACGATGCAAACTCTTAATAGGTATAATAATATATGTAGATCTCGTTATCAATGTCATCAACTCATCATGCATTTTTTTAATAATATTGTAAATATACTGGGTGTTACACCACCCACTGAAAACCTTGAACGGGGTGATTTAATAGGATATAATGAACCACTTTTACTGTGGGGCTAACCATGAAATCTAAAAAAAAAATATTTTTCAGACATTGTAACCGATTGATAACGAAATTGTATGAAATAGGCAAAATTTTTTTGAAGATTCCTCGGTTCGCTCCATAGTAAAAGTTATTCAGTATAACCTACCAAATTACCCCATTCAAGGTTTTCAGTAGGTTGTGTAACACGCTGTATATTTTGCGTTTATCCGAGGTTACTTGAGTTAAACATTACATCGCGATTTGTTTTCATATATTAAACCTATGGTTTTTAATGCATTTTAGAGGTCATAATGAATCATAAATGTTAGCTGTTCCTGATATTTTGCACACCTAGATAAAATAGTATTACTTCTTTACTCATAATTCGTGTTTTTTTTTGTTAAGGGTATATTCGAGATCTACGAACTTTGTAGAAGACGCATATATTATACCAATAACAATAAAATACATGAATGTTGAGTTCTTATTCTGTAAATCAGCTATATGCGCCACCGTAAGCACTCTCCGATAATTCCAAAGAAACCTTAGCCATTGAAACACTGAACCAAAAAGAGAACGCTTTATTCCAACACAAATTTGCTCATAAAGCCATCCGTTTTAAAACAATGCGGCATGCGGGCTTTATTGAGCATTGCGAGCATTGAGCTCTGAGCATTGAGCGCAGAGCATTGAGCGCTGAGCATTGAGCGCTGAACATTGAGTCTAGCATGCTGCACCATTGTGTGACAAAGGCCACTGTCCGTATTGATTTACTTGGACATGTGGAAATTGTCAATTGTGGGATCAACTGATTTGATAAATAGCTTTTCTATTAATCATTTTAGCTTTAGTTGTCTGTTTGACGGTGTAATACCCATATGAGAAATTCTTATTTAGATTTGTGAGTTCGTACAGCCATACGAAAGTAAACTTTTCCTAAACTTTATTTTCTTATTTTTATATATGAAATGAACAGAATAGAATGCTCGACGCAAGGGCTACTTCACAAATAAGTATCAAATTGTTGGACATCCTGGAAACCCATAACTTTCGAACATAGTGACGCACCTGTCAAACTAAATAAGAAATAGGTACCGATATTTAAAAGTGTTATGTACAACTTGGACGGTGTTTTGTGATAAGTGCCGACTATTTTGCGACCGGTTGGTACGCCTTTGCGACTTATTTTATCATGTGGCTCTTGTAAGGATTACAAGTATAAATGCTGTTGTTGCTGGATTAAACAAGACAGATTGAGCATGAAATCGTGCGTATTTGCGTTTATTTTTCATTGCCATACGATAAACCATTTTCACTTTATACATATGTGTTCAAAAGTTCAAAATCAGTTGGGAGTTTTTCCTGATATGTGTGCGATCGCTGGAGAAGTGCGAACTGTGTTCCAAAATTCATATATACTGGGCAATGTATTTAGAGTTTCAGTTAACTACCTAAGTATCTATTTTTATTTATTTATATGTCAAGCAATGTGTAGTCTGTATATTTTGCGAGTACGAGAGTAAATACATAGAAAATAAAATACGAGGAGTTTATTACGCCTATTTGATTCAAGGAACGGATGGAAACTGTTATCTGTTATTAAATTTATGTAAACTTGAGTGCGGCGGTACCAGCGGCAAAATTTTGTCCAAAGATCAAGGACACGGTGTATACAGATTACGTAAGACCACATGAAATGCAGCGTTCACCGACAAGGTTATTTATATTTGACATCAATAAACGTAAAAGCACCTGAGGGTAGGCGCGATTAATGACGCCCATCTGTCAGTGCGGTGTTGCCAGCAGAGCGGAGGGATCGGAGTATCAGGGTAATTTAACATACACTAACCAACACAGCTTAATGTCACAAATTGACGGCATCCGTATTGAACATTTCGCAGCTTTAATAATAAACCGTCATAACTCAAAATTGTCAAAAATTGAGTTAATGTACTAAAACGCAATATTTTCGATAGCTTTACCTGGTCTCTTTCTCAGACCCGCCAAAATAACGTTAATGAGAGAGATGACATGAGTTGCTACGTTTAAATCACGCGATTCAAGTTGTGCTATAGAGGCTAACTTCAATTATGATCCGATACATGAATAGGAAGGATGGTCATGATGAGAGACATTTCGATATATCGCCTTACTGTATTAAAGATTAGTAAAACTTATTTTAGAGTTTGTATTAAAAAATAGGTAAATTCGAAGTTAACGCGTTTTATGACAAAATATTTATTGGAACTAAATGATACACATTTCAGATTATTTCATTTTAACAGTAACAACCGTCGATTTTTTTTATTTATTCCATTATATTAATCATAATTAAAAAATATTTTATCATAAAACGGCATATTTCCGCACGGGTTTTTTCTAAGCTCAATTTATTATATTTCTTACACTGATTTCGTTTTAGTTTGAACGTAATATCCAAGTAGACACTATGAACAATGCAATTAATATAATACTTCAACACAATGTAATAACAAATAATATAAATTCACCAATTTCTCAAACTATAAACTCGATTTCCGAAAATTTTCCTTTTTAGAGTTATGACGGTTTATTTTTAAAGCTGCGATATACCTACGAAGTTGGAGGTCTGGGGTTAGAATCCCGACGAGACAATCCCACAAAAACATTTGTTCCTTAGTTAAAGGTGCGGTTGAACTAAAAGAGCATTCGCTGCTCTAACCTCCCATTCTACGAAATTCGATCGGTAAACAAAACGTGATTGGTTGATTTCGTAGAACGGGCGCTAGAACAGCGAAGTTCTTTTGGTTAAACCGCACCGTAAGGTGCATGCAGACCAAAAGAGCATTCGCTGTTCTATCCCCCTGCCCTGCTCTACGAAATTTATTTAATTTATATCGTCGCTTGGTAGGTACCCACATCACGAGCCGTAGTTTGAGCGTAGGTACCTTCGGACTAGGTCGATTTCTGTAAAATGTCCCAAAATATTTATTACTTATTCATTTAAATAGTGAGTAGGAACACATTTAGCACACTAAGTATACAGTTTGTCATTAGAAAACAAAATGTGTAAACAAATATGGCTGACTTTCCATAGCATTTGACGTCTTTGACAGTCGTGAAACGCGCTGGCAGATATATTTTTACGTTAATACTAATTTCAATAATTTTAACAAAAAATTTACGTGAACTCAAGGTTTTATGTTCGTGATAAAACCAAAATTGTTTTTTATAAGTACGTGATTATGATATTATGAAATAATACGTTTTATTTTTTTTGTTTCCTACTGACGAACAGCGGCCCTACAATTTCGAGGATTTTTCTCTGTTACTCAAACGGAGGTGTCATTAGAGTGAGAGAGACAAATCCTTGAAATTTACAAATTAAAATTTTCGCGGTAGTTAGGCTAGTCTATATATAAAGAAAATTCCTTCCATGAACTAGCAGCGTTGCGTTACTTTAACTATTATGGAGCGTTTAAATTAACTTTCTGTCCATTCTGCTCAGTACATATTCATTTAAGTAAGTATTTTACAGATATATAACTTTTTCTTTAAAATCCAGTCTGTAAGAAAAGTTAAGAAACACAATAGAACCACAAACAACTACGAAAAAAAAAATTAAGTTGAATTCGACAATAATTCTCATTCCTCAGTGTTGCTAGGAAAAAACCGAGCGCAATTTAGGGAAATGGGGTACCTAATGAAATGCTTGGATTTCGTATTGTCCTCACAATGGGGCATAGACAATAGATTACTCACTCAAGTTGGTTTTTCTTTGCGCTTTCATTGTCTCGAAAGCGGGGAAAATATGAGTCGGATGAAGATTTAAGAAAGTTAATGATTACTTACGAGTTCGTATGAAAACTGAACCATATTGAACATAAGTAGGTATTTGGGCTAGAGGCAATTAGGAGGCAATGGTTTTTTCCTATCTAGTGCGGAAAAGTAAACTTTGCGGTTAATTTATCTTTTTAAGGCACTTCTTATGAAGTCGTTCGATACACGAGTAAAAACTTCTTTTTTTTGCACTTGCATCAAAATTTACTATTGTTACACTTGCAAATATTACTAGGTACTGAAGTTTTATCTTATCCTTCGCAAGTTGTCCGAGCTTATTTTGATCGCGGATTACGCTTAATCAGCTTATAAACACCAAAACCACAAAACAACGTTTCTTCATTAAACAATATTGTGATCCTTTCCCCTACAATGATCCCAAGATTAAGACTCCCTAACTCCATAGTCCCTATTACCCCCTAGAACAGTCACCAGCATAAGTATATCCCAGAGATCCTTTACAAATGCTTGGCGTCAAGGGTCAAACTTGTGTGGCTCAGAGTATGAAGGGATTGGAATACTGTGCACTTGACCGCACACATTTATCTTAGTTGCAAAACATCTTATATGCCAGTTATACCCTATAATTGTACTACTTTTTTAATGAAAGGGCTTCTGTCTCTGTCATACCAAATTATGGCTTCATTAGAGGGACAGAGACGGAGGATTTATGGTGTTCCGCACCTCATCTGCTGATCGGGTTAAAACGGTCGAAGAAAGTCAATGTATTGAGTACGACCAAAGTACGACTAATACGGGGTTGACAACGTCCAAGATAAAGCTTTTTCATATGACATCATCAGCCTATTTCAATCCACTACTGGACGTAGGCCTCTCCTATGAATTATGCGTATAGACGCATTAGGAGGTAAATGCCCATAATCGCCACGCTGAGCTAGCAGGTTGGCGATCGCAGTAATGTGTCCACTATGATGACGCTGCTGCCCATCATCAATCTTCTATCAAAGAATGATCAGTGACACTTCAATCCCTTAGTCGACTCTTACGACACCCGCTGGATGAGTTGGGATGGTGACAAATCGTCGGGGATAGTACAATACCGCGTAACGTAACTAACAAATTCAATTAGGGTAAATTTGAGTGTCAATTGTTTGATATTTGAACTCTATTCTACTTTGATAATTGCCGACGAAATGTATTTTTACAGCCACTATAGAGCTTATTGGGCTTGTGCATAAATCACGCGAGGTCGTATAGGGGGGGAGGGGGTCCAAGAAAACATCACGAAAGATCACGTTAGGGGAGGGGGGGTACAAGCAGACCTCACGGGGATTTTTTTACGATGAATAAACTAAGAAATATTGTGAATTTCGGCGAGCGAACGTTAAAAGTTGAATGAGAAAAATACACGCGAGACTGCTAGGGGGGGGGGGGGGGACTCACCAAACATCACCAGGGGGGAGGGGGGGTCAAAAAGTAGCCGAAAAAAACCTCGCATGATTTAGGCATGAGCCCTTTACGACCGGTTAATTCTGATAGGCGACGTCAAAATCAGATGACAAGATGGGGGATCGCCTTCATGTTCTAGTGAAAGAGCTTTTCCGACGGGTAAATACCGATCAACCATAGTCAGTTGGGGGGGCGTCCTAATGAGATTGTTCCACTAGAGTGACCAGGGTAAATTACCCACGGCTTAGGGATCCTTTACTTACGGAGCCCGTGGGTTAGTTTATACTTTATAGTTTATAGGCTTCTTGGATCGCTGCGTTAAAGTAATTACCTCTGACCCCATAGAGGGACTAGACCGGACGTCCGGTCTGTTATCTGTCTGGAAAGTTATGTAACTGGATTCCGCTGTGAATGTTTTGTGTAGATGATAAAAAAGGCATTTTTTCTTAGGTAAGGTGCATTGAGTAAGACCAAAATTCGTCTTTATTGAAAAGAAGGAAAAGGTAGCATTTTGTCTTACCCCGTTTAAAAAACAGCTTCATCTTATTCCAACGCACCTATTATATGACATCTTATTTATATTTTACTAGCGACCCGCCCCGGCTTCGCACGGGTACTATACCTACCTACATAAAAACCTTCCTCTTGAATTACTCTACCTATTAAAAAAAACTTCATTAAAATCTGTTGCATGGTTTTAAAGATTTAAGCGTACAAAGGGACATAATAGGGACAGAAAAAGTGACTTTATTTTATACTATGTAGTGATGACAAAAAGCCAATGATATATTTTACTATATTGATATAGTTCCGTGTTTTTTATAGGAGGCAAGCGAGCAGAGAGCCTAGAAAATGTAACTTTTGAGCTTCAGTTTCACTTCTTTGGAGTAACAGAGTAAAAAAAAACTAATAGATCGATGGTAAAGTTAGCGGCAAACAGCAGTAAGAGACGTTCTGTGTAGTCTTTCAGTGTGCTTCATCATCATCGTCATCAGCCTATGATGTTCCACTGCTGGACGTCGGTCTCTCCTAATAACTATGCGTATTAGACGCATTAGGAGGTAATTGCCCATAATCGCCACGCTGGGCAAGCGGATTGGCGATCGCAGTAATGTGTCCACTATGATGACGCTGCTGCCCATGCTGCTGCTGACTCTTACGACACCCGCAGGAGGAGTTGGGGTGGTGACAAATGTAGTCTTACTGCCGTCACCACACGGCAAGTGTGCCAGTGTGCTTAGCACGAGAAAAATATTTTTACACCAACAGTGATAAAGTTTTTGTAATTATACATATATTTGGCATGTTCCGCGCATCGATATCTTTAACCTTAACTGTAGATTCATTGACCTGACTTAAACTTTACCAGGTATGTTCATGTGGTTACAGTTTCCTCTTCAGACAGAATTTGCCAGCGTTTGTATTGCAAAGCGTGTTCGGTGTTTAGTCACACTTTGCGTCACACATTTAGAACCTTATACCTTAGGTAATAAGGTGTACATTGTGAGCATAGTTTCCTTAGAACGCAGTGAAAGGCGTACATTAAGGAAGGGCCCTCCAGCAAGCGACGACCTAGATACAGTTAAAAGTGTGCACAGTAGTTTAACTCGTCAAACCATAGTGCAGCTCAAAAAGTTTGTACATTTGGATCACGTCTTAGATAGGTATTGACAAAAATTAGTATTCTGTGAAAGACTCAATGACATTTTGGGAAATGTGGTGAATCTTGCTCAACATCATTGATTTGACCAATATACCAATTTTTACCAAAGTCCGTCCAAGTGTACAAACTTTTTGATAATTGCTCAGCAATATACAAAATGCAGAACATTCTCAACATTTCTGAAATTATTAGAAATTTTCACCAGAAAATTCTCGTGCAAGTTGCCAATTGAGAACATTCAGTTTCAGATAAGGGATTATTACGCAATGTGTTCAACAGGCGAAGATCGCAATATTTGACGTTTGAATTACACTCTGGTGACTATATCAACTCATCGAATGCCATAGAAATTGACATTAAGGTCAATAGTCAACAGTGACCTTAAGGTCAATTTCTATAAATGTGAAGATAAATGTCGATGGAACAATATCGAAAACTTTCCACGAGAACATCCCAATTTCGGGAAATTCCCTTCAGTATATTGTTAAGTGGGATTATCAACTAGTGGGTGACAAGCCAAGTACTTAAGATAATCCTTCCTGACCCGTGTTTGTTTCTTGAGTTGCAGGCGTGCGCAGTGAGTTGAAATCATACAGTATATTTTTGTAATATGACCCAAAACTGAGCATGGCTTGACATGTTATGGCAGGTTTTTAAAGTACCCCTTTCGTCTGTTGGAATAACCTTAGGACTTAGGTCTATTTAATTCATTCTTTCATCATCAGACTACATCAGTCCACTGCTAGACAACGGCCTTTGACTTTGCCCTCCTTTGCCTATACATATGGACGCAAGAGAAGGTAAATGCCCATAATCGCCACGCTGGGTAAGCGGGTTGGCGATCGCAGTAGTGTGTCCACTATGAATCATCATCAACCCTCGATAAATAAATGGTCAGTGACACTTCAATCCCTTAGCCGAATTATTTCATTGCGAAGTCAATATACTGTCGTGTTGTATTGTGTAAATTACACGCAGGGAAGTAAAGTATGCTGCGTTTTAAAACAGGAAAGTACCGCGGAGTGTTACGGGGTTTGTGAGTGGGAACTAAGAGGGAGGGGGTGCAATGAGGGGAGGGGGCGTTCACGTTTACTCACGCTAAAATCGTCGTATTACTTAATATAATCAAAGAAGTATAAATTGCATAGGATTTTCTTTTTTGTTCGGACCAATCGGACCTAAGTTAAAGTTTGGTCTTCCTGACCTACTACCGCGAAAATCGAAATTCATAAATTTCGAGAATTTTTCTGTCACTCCAACGAAGGCGTCATTAGAGTGAAGGTGCATTCAGACCAAACCAGCATTCACTATTCTAACCCCCTACTCTACGAAATTCGATCGTTACACAACACGTGATTCGTTGATTTCGTAGAGTTGGGGATAGAATAGCGAATGCTCGTTTGGTCTGAATGCACCTTGAGAGAGACAAATCCTCGTTTACCGATTTCGAAGTTCGCGGCTGGACTCTGGAGTCGGAAGGTCTAGTTACAGAAACTTGGAAAAATAACGATATAAATATAACCCTATCAAATGTGGACTCATAAGACATCCTCTGGTGTAGATATTAGATGAAATTACTAAATGCCCGCTATTACACAAAAAACTGTGATTTATCACGTTGTGATAAAAATGTTATTCTTTGTTGCACTTGTTTCGCGATCGCAATCAATTTCGAGTCCCATTAGCTATCGGCTCGGAATCTCGGGCCCTCCGACAAGCGAACGAAAGTGAACCAGACGATACCCTCCCTTCGGGGGTGGTGTTGGGGAAGTAAAGCCAATGGATGTGGCAACCCTGCACGATCTGTCAAATTGCCGCGAAGGCAGTATGGCTTAAACTCTGATTTTTTATTCCGTGGAATTCTGACGTCTGTCATTATTTGACGTTTCAGAAGTAAACAACATTTTTTTCGTCGTTCCCACGATGAATTTATTTATTGTTTTATTTTAGACTTCATTTAGTATAATTTCTAGGTCTAATTTCCTAGAACGTGAATAAAAGATTCGTAAGCTTAGCATGGGTACGACGTTTTATACTAGCTACAAATAAATATTCGTCGATATAATAATTTAGTATTATCGATTGCATTGAAATTAGTATCAGGGAATATTGTGCAGCAAATAAAGTCTGAAATCATTACTAAATGTATTACTTATTTTCGTTGAGTGACATACCTAAGTAAGTAAACCTAACTAGATCGTCCATAACCAAAGAATACGTAGGATAATTCTAATTTTCGTACGAAATAAAAATACAGAAGGTGTAAAGATGCATTGCTAGATAAATATTTGGCTGTTAAAGAATGTAATACATAATTATACTAGTATTTTTTTTCAATCAGCTTGGAAAAATGATTCGACAGTAAATAGCTAGGAGTGGATTTCTCCTATGTAGAACCTTACATTATAAGTCACCTTTATTATTGGAAATAAGTAAAACAAGAGTTATTTAAAAAATACTTTATTCATTACCAGAATCAGTTTCTACACCATCACTGTCATCAGAGCTACTGTTGTCACTATCACCAACATTTATTATAAACATTTACTATAATCGACTTTTCGTTGCGAGAAAAAGCCCCACGTGGCCTTTTCTTTTTAGGAGACAGGAAATCAGTCCTTCTCCTGGGATGTGCTGGGTCCAGGGTTCATCTTGTTAATTAAAACAAGAAACACATAACGTAACAAGCAACAGGTAACACAAAAACGTAACAAAAAACTCAACAAACTAATAACAATAAACTCAACGAAAACAGCGAAAACAACACGAACAAAGGAGAGAGAGAGCACATTCGAATATTCAAGATAGAAGTCTAGAAGCCGCATCACAATCGCATCACTTGCATCAAAGAATTGTTTTGCAGAGCTTGACGTTTGAGTTTTGACACATATATATGGCTGACAGATGACAGCTGGTATTTTTTGTCGCTAGAATATGACGGGATGCGGTGGATTTTTCAAAATATTTAAATGCAATACAATTTTTTTTACATTATGTGTAAATTAGCACTTTGAAAACTTATAATTGTGAACCAATGGTTTGTAATGTCTGAAAATAATCAGAGTGATACCGGTAAAGAAAAAAAATATCCCTAGCAATAATTATTGTAATTTATTGTGTCCAAATTAAGCTATTTAAAATTATGTTTTCTATGTTGTAATCAATGATATATTACAGGTATTCTAATTTCATGTACAAAAAGTAGAGAAACCAAGTTTTGTATTTTATTTATTTTGAAATTCTTACCACTGGCACGAGGAATATTTTTTTGTCTGGAAATACCAAGAAACGTCAGAATTCCACGGAATAAAAAATCTGAGTTTAGTTAGAAGGAAGGGTACCCAACTGTCCGACTCCGATTTGATTCATTTTGATATACCTATGTTATAGAGTAGTCTAAAATAACGGACACGTATTTTTTTTAGCTGCCTTAACTCAACTTGTTAGGAGAAAATGGCCTTCAAAATACTGAAAATTGACCAAACCTTCTAATTTGAGAGAAGAGATTTGTTCAAAAAAATTGATAATGAATTACTGGTTTCAGTATATGTTGGAAAACACGAATAAAGAATGTGGACGTGTTTTGTCATTTTACCACAGACTCATTTTTTATATAAAAAAACATGTCAAAGTTTCATAAATCTCTTCTCAGAAATTAGAAGGTTTGGTCAATTTTCAGTACTTTGAAGGCCATTTTCTCATAACAGGTTGAGTTTGGGCAGCTAAAAAAAAATACGTGTCTGTTATTTTAGACTACTCTATAACATATATCAAAATGAATAAAATCGGAGTCGGACAGTTGGGTACCCTTCCTTGTTAGTGTTCTCGCCTGTCCATAAGGACTAAAATAAAAAAAAAACATATTGCTGCTATACTTACTCAACCAACCTCGTATTTGCAATTGACCTGCCCCCCTCCCCCGATTTTGGACCTAGGTAATTAGGTGCCTATAGTTGCCGATTTCTGAGAATGAACTTTTGACAGTTATAGATTAGTCCTTATTTTCGAAACTACAATTTATGTACATAGATTAAATCTAACTAATCTACTTAATCTAACCTATATCAAAGATTGGCCCTTGTGGCATTGTACCGAGGATGCTGGCGGCATTTCCTCGTTGTATTGCAATACTGATGCGTTGTGCGAGGAAGTCGCCAGTTCTTCGGTCCTTATAATAAGAGGGTAAGTAAGACTCACCATTTTTCCGATAGTCTTAACGTCACATATTTCAAAAATTCATTTTTAGTAATCGACAACCATAGGTGCTGTTTTTTAACGATTAAAAAATAGATTTCAGTATGAAATACTATCATATAATTACATTATCACTATTTATGGGTCATACAGTGTGGGACATACAAATTAGGTTTTGACCACATAGTTCTTAAGAACCAGAAGCCACTTATCAGCATGTATTCATCCAACAAGAAAAAATCCTAGAGCCCTTTCAAAATTATAATGTCCATAGGAAAGATTTGTAACCTAACATACAAAATAGTACATTGTGCATCAAGGGAGGTAAGTACGGAATTACTAATGAGAGTGTTAGAAGCCCGACGCCGTTGAACGGAGGGCTTTTATGACTCGAGTTAGTATTCCGCTTACCGACCGTGATGCATACAATGTTTTTCATCACACTTGCCGACAAAAAAATAAGTTTTACTGACATTTCTATTACTCCCTAGGGAATTTCACTTTTCTATTACTCCCGATACGCACGCAAGCAATGGCGCGCTTAGACAGCAAGTGTGATGAAAAAATCTGTATGACCCTTATCCCTAAAACTTACGTAAATACTCAAGAATTGTAATCCTGACCTAAGTGGCCCTTTTCAGACTATATTATCATTTCCAACAGTTTTAGCTCTATGGTCGCCCCCTCGACCGCCCCAGAGCATAAAGTATCTTTTTAATTTTTTTCGACGCGGCCAATGTTTTGTTCTGCTATTAGGTTTTGCTGAGGACCTATCCCAAACCACGATCGACATATTCCCTCACTGTCGCACTTACGTAGGAATTTACAAGTGCAAGAGAGACACGTATATCGTGGTTCGCAGTACAGGGTTTTATCGTTTAGTGTGGAGTTGAAAGTGGAATTGTTTTCGCTTCGAGAGAAGTTTGTTTATTTCAATTAGGAATTCGTATTATGCATTGCGAGTTTTATTGCGCATAGTTAATTTTTTGTTTTGTCTTAAAGAATTTCAAACTGCTATGTAACTTTACATAAATAATACTTAAATTAAATAAATAAATATCTTGGGACGTCTTACACAGACCGACATAGTCCCACGTCCCACGGTAAGCTCAATTAAGGCTTGTGATGTGGGTACCAGGCGACGATATATATAATGGATAGATGCATATAGATACTTCAATACAATATAAACAGCCACGACCAAGGAACAAATATTTGTGATAAATAAATACACAAATAATGCCCTCGCCGGGATGCGAACCCGGAACCTCCAGCTTCGTAGGCAGGATCACTACCAACTAGGCTACGGACAATAATGTTTAATTGTTAACAGTCGACAGGGTCGCCCTGTAAGTAGGTGAAATGATATCCGCAAAATGGCGGGCTGTTATTAGAGGAAGAAGGTTTTAGATCGACCTGGCATGCCATGGAAGAATCCTATGTCCAGCGGTGGACTGATAGAGGCTGAAAAGTAATTATCAATCCCAAATTTTAGGCTTTTGTGGAATATTAGTGCCATTTATCGATTTTATTTCTATGTTTCTATCTAGTTATTGTATACAATAATTATCGGCACTTGGTACCCACATCACAAGCCTTAATTGAGCTCACCGTGGGACTAGGTCGATTTGTGTAAGAAGTCCCTTTACTTAAATCGACACGAGTTACGAATGTCCTTTTCACACGTGTATCGTACGACGTTTTTTAGTACAGACATAGCCCGAAGTTTTGACCTGATAAAAAATTAAACACTTCTTGCACTAGCGCGTATGAAAAGCACCATCTGTACTGAAAAAGGACATTAAAATACAAGTGCGAGAAAAATTAAGTTCGAAATGAGTGGAGATAAATTCGACACGAGTTACGAATTTCGTTTTCGCACGTGTATCGTACGACGTTTTTCAATACATACGAGTATGTACCTACCTCCGAAGATTTCGACCTGACGCAAAAATGAACCACTTCTCGCACTAACGCCTAAAAAAAGCACTATCTGGGTCGAGTTTTATAAAGTTACAAATTACAATTTCGCTGTTTGCCTCTCTTTCTAGCCAATACGTGCGTGCGTTAGAGAGGCAAACAGCGAAATTGTAAATTGTCACTTTATAAAACGCGACCCTGTACTAAAAAAATGTATCCCATTCCTTATCTAGAAATATAAATTCACACATCATTTTCCATCGCAACAGATTACACTAGGGATCCATATGATACGATATGACTACTCACTGGGATATGACAATCACATCATGTGACGTCACGGCACACGATAGGCTCAGATATCGCGCCGAGGCTTTTAGCCAGATTGCTTGTCATTGTGCGTGCAGACAGTAATGTACGAGGTACGAGTATGGTTAGATAGTGGTTCTGGTTGCTATGGTAAATGAACAGCCATTCGCAGCTACTTAGAAGAAGTTTTAGGGCGTTTGTGCACTACACTGACTTTTACCGTCCGGTAGTCCGGTTTTTTACGGTCCGATATGCCACGCCATGAAATGTATATAGTACCTAGCTTGTGCACTATACGTAATTTTACCGTCCGACATTTTACTTTTCCCCATTCCGGACAGTATTTTTCCGATCCGAGATGACAGCTATGTAAAACGTGTTAATGCTTGTGCACTGCGTCCGGAATGGCACTGACTTGTATGACTGTCGACTGACTTTTCATGCTACTATGCCGCACCTCCGACTAAAAAGACGGACAAGTGCACAAGCCAATCATCCGTTTTTTTTTCATGCTACTATGGCGCACCTCCGAGTAAAAAGACGGACAAGTGCACAAGCTAATCATGCGTTTTTTTCATGCCATATCGGACCATGAAAACTCGGTCTGCCGGACAGTAAAATTCATTGTGGTGCACAATCGCCGTCAGAGCATAAAACTAGCAATACATCGAAGTTATAAATATATCTGCGAACATGTTTCACAATGTGCCAAAGACGTCAAGTGCTATGGAAAGCCAGCGATGTTTAATTTTTGTTTTCTAATGATGAACGTTATAGTCAACGTCGTATGGAAAACACAAGCCAGCGACGACTGAATCTGTAACACTTTAAGAGTTATTGGTCATAAATTCATAATGTCGTATAACTTAACTAAGCACAAAACTATAATTATCATTATCATTACCTGCATAAACTTAATTTGATTTATGTTTATTTCATCCTATCTTTTCCACCCACATGTTTACCATGTTTAGACTGTTTAGAGTTTTAATGTCGTTAAGTTGCACGTCTGGCTAGCGTCAAACCAAAATAACAAGTGATCTTCCTTAAATGTTTTGAACTCTATGTCCTTAATAATATGGCTAGACTAAAAATTCGTTGACGTCACGGATTGGGGTTGCAAGGTGAATTAATGCACCCTGGTTTTCGGAGTTTTTTCTTGTATTGAGTTATATTGTAATGCTAATTTATTTACCCCTGATTTGGGGATATCATTCAATTTTGTGCCGTGTGGTGACGGCAGTAAGAATACATTTGTCACCACCCCAACTCTTCCCGTGGGTGTCGTAGGAGTCGACTAAGGGACTGAAGTGTTACTGATCATACACTTGACCCGGGTATGTCTGAAAACTACGACCAAGACCACCGGGGGATGGGCAGCAGCATCCCTAAAGTGCGGTGGAGACACTGCGATCGCCAACCCGCATGCCAAGCGTGGCGATTATGGCAATTACCCCCCATGATGATACAAACAAGGCCGCGGCCCCGAGGTTCCGGCGACCCCCGGTGCCCTGGTTATGGTAGCGGCCAGGGTGCTAGCGGGGTCAGGGGTGCTAAGAATCTCCGGCAAAGATCCGGCTACCACCACCGACGACCTCTGGCCCTGGCAACTTACAACACACGTACACTGCGGACCGACGAAAAGTTAGTGGAACTGGAGGAAGGATTGAGCAAGTTGCGTTGGGACATTGTGGGATTGTCAGAAGTCCGAAGAGAGGGCGAGGATACGATAATCCTAAAGTCCGGCAACTTGCTCTATTTCCGGGAGGGCGACCAACAGTCCCAGGGAGGTGTCGGGTTCATCGTCCACAAGTCCCTCGTAAACAACGTGGTGAAGATCGAGAGTGTGTCGGCTAGGGTGGCGTACCTTATACTCAGAGTATCTGAGAGATACTCGCTGAAGGTCATACAGGTGTACGCGCCGACTTCGACACACTCCGACGACGAGGTGGAGGCTATGTATGATGATATCTCAAAAGCCATGCATAGCTCCAGAACCTACTTCACCGTTGTTATGGGGGACTTCAACGCGAAACTGGGCAAGAGAGATGGTGACGAGCTGAGGGTGGGGCAATTTGGGGTTGGACGTCGGAACCACCGGGGCCATCTGCTGGCTGGTTTCTTGGAGAAGGAGGGACTCTACATGATGAACTCCTTCTTTAAGAAACGCGAGCACAGAAAATGGACTTGGATGAGTCCCGACGGTGTAACTAAAAACGAGATCGACTTCATCATGTCGACGAAGAGACATATATTCAACGATGTTTCTGTGATCAGTACGGTTAAAACCGGAAGCGATCACCGCCTGGTAAGAGGCACGTTGAATATATGTCCTAAGCTAGAACGCTCGCGACTGATGAAGTCTACGCTCCGTCCTGCACTCCATCTCCAAAACCCCGAGAGCTTTCAGCTGGAACTCCAAAACCGTTTCGATTGCCTAGGCGATGATGTGGACGTATTCAACGACGGGTTTGTGGAAGCTGTCCATAGCGCTGGGTCTAAGTTTTTTAAGGCCCAACGGACAAATAAGACCAGAAAGCTCTCAGACTCCACTCAGAAACTAATGGAAAAAAGGAGTGAACTGGTTCTACAATCCTCAGTTGATGCGACTTTATACCGGCAGCTCAACAGACAGATCTCTAAGTCCCTCAAACGCGATATGCGCCAATTCCGTACCAAGTGCATAGAAGAAGCCATCGAGCGGAACAAGGGCTCTAAAGTTTTTGCAAGGGATCTGTCTGTTGGGCAAAGCCAGCTCGCCAAATTAAAGACTGAGGATGGTAGAATCGTCACATCCAGATCTGAGCTGCTGAGTGAGATAGAGGGTTTTTATGGACAGCTGTACACGTCAACTAGCAGACCCGAAGTTGATCTAGCGGAAGACCTCAGAGCTAGACTGACCCGACACTATACAGAAGACATCCCGGACATCAGCCTGTGCGAGATTAGAATGGCTCTTGAACAGCTCAAAAATAACAAGGCGCCTGGGGAGGACGGAATTACAGCTGAGCTTCTGAAGGCGGGTGGTAAACCGATCCTTACGGCCCTTCAGAAGTTGTTCAATTCCGTCTTACTGGAAGGGAGAACGCCAAAGGCATGGAACAGAGGTGTGGTGGTACTGTTCTTCAAAAAAGGTGACAACGCTTTATTGAAGAACTACCGACCCATCTCACTTCTGAGCCATGTCTATAAGCTGTTTTCAAGAGTCATTACGAATCGTCTTGCACGCAGGCTTGATGACTTCCAGCCTCCCGAACAAGCCGGTTTCCGAAGAGGCTTTAGTACCGTAGACCACATCCATACGCTTCGCCAGGTTATACAGAAGACCGAAGAATATAACCTGCCTCTCTGTTTAGCGTTTGTGGACTACGAGAAAGCCTTCGATTCGATCGAAACATGGGCAGTACTACAGTCTCTCCAACGGTGCCAAGTCGACTACCGCTATATCGAGGTGTTGAAGTGTTTGTACGAGAGCGCCACAATGTCAGTCCGACTCCAAGACCAGAGCTCGAAGCCTATTCTGCTGCAGCGGGGAGTTAGGCAAGGAGATGTCATCTCGCCTAAGCTGTTTACCGCTGCACTGGAGGATGTCTTTAAGACTCTGGACTGGAGAAGGCTGGGCATCAACATAAACGGCGAGTACCTCACTCACCTTCGATTCGCTGACGATATAGTAGTCTTGGCTGAGACCTTGGAGGACTTGAGTACTATGCTCGTTGACCTCAGTAAAGCCTCCGAGCGAGTTGGTCTTAGGATGAACATGGATAAGACGAAAATCATGTCAAATTCCCATGTAGCACCAACTCCCGTAATAATCGGAGACTTTACACTCGAAGTTGTAGACGAATATATATACCTAGGACAAACTATCCAGTTAGGTAGGTCCAACTTCGAGAAAGAGGTCAATCGTCGAATCCGACTCGGTTGGGCAGCGTTCGGGAAGCTACGACACATATTTTCGTCCAATATTCCGCAGTGTTTGAAGACGAAAGTCTTTAATCAGTGTGTGTTGCCAGTGATGACATACGGTACTGAAACGTGGCCGCTTACAACGGGCCTCATAAGAAGGCTCAAAGTCACCCAAAGGGCAATGGAGAGGGCTATGCTAGGAGTCTCTCTGCGTGATCGGATTAAAAATGAGACCATCCGCAGCAGAACCAAAGTAACCGAAATAGCTCTCCGAATCGCTAAACTCAAGTGGCAGTGGGCGGGGCACATTGCGCGTAGAACCGATGGCCGTTGGGGCGGGAAGGTTCTTGAGTGGCGGCCACGTACCGGAAGACGTAGCGTGGGTAGGCCCCCCACAAGGTGGACCGATGACCTGGTGAAGGTCGCAGGAGTCCACTGGATGCGGGTGGCGCAGGACCGGTCATTGTGGCAATCTTTGGGGGAGGCCTATGTTCAGCAGTGGACGTCTTTCGGCTGATGTGATGATGATGATGATGATGATTCAATTTGGAAGGAAGGGTTGCTGATAGTATCATACGTTCTAAAAAATCTAAATTAAATTAAAAAAAACTACATTTTAGTTGTATATATCTATACGAAATATTTAGGATCAACAATTTCTCCAGTCTACATGAACTTTTCAAGAAGCGTACCTATACAGGGTGTCAACAATTTTGTGCATTTTATTACCATTAGGTACTAGGTACTTGATCATGGTCCTCACGATACACGAAGTAAATGGAATAGTATTAGACAATGACATTGCAATTGGGTAACATAAATTTTTCTAAGTTGCCCATATTATATTTTTTGTAGTTAGCAAACTCAAAATTAAGTTGAAAACTGTAGGAAATTTTTTTATTTTCCTTTTTGTTATCCAGTAAAACATTTTTGATAATCTCATTTGACGGAAAATTCGATTGACTAGATTAATAGAATTAATACCTATGCCAGCCCATATAACGTCAACTTTAAAAAATATAAACTTCAATTGGGTACCTTCAATTTTTCTAAGTAGCCCATATTATATTTTTTGTAGTTAGCAAACTGTAGTTACCCTAGTTGGTAGTGACGCTGCCTACGAAGTTGGAGATTCCGGGTTCAAATCCCGGCTAGGGCATTATTCTGTATTTATTTACCACAAGTAATTGTTCGTTAGTCGTGGCTATGTATATGTATTTGAGTAGGCTACGGAAGCTGAATAGAGGCCTACTGATAATGATCTACCGCTATCTGATGGTGACAGTACATTATCATCTTATCACTTTATCATCTAAGTTAGAATCCGAAGTAATCGAAACCCCAGAGGCATTATTCACTTTTACAAATGGATAAGATTTTTGGGCTAAGAACTAATAAAAAGTTATTAAAGTGAGCCATTAAATAAAACGAATAAAGTTGCGGTTGTGACAAAGTTTCCCCTGGTCCACAATAAATCAGTGAGTTTCGTAAATTACCCGCTGGCTATTTCGTGCACATATTCTTCTAAGTATGTCCTGAGGAAAAATATTATTTAAACCTCTTGCTGGCTATTCTAGCAGCTTGATGTTACTATTTCCAAATTTCTACAAAAATGCTGAGTTTGTTATAAGGAAAGACTACTTAATTTAGGGTGTTGAGATTTACAGCAGTTCAGAAATTTAACAACCAATTTACAATAAAGAAAATTGTGTAAGTAATTATGATTGAAATTAGAATGCACGTAATATGTGCTTACGTTTATTAATCATATACTATATTGGAAAAAGTAAAAAAAAATCCCTTAAAAAACATAGACTATCAATTACAAAATGAGGTAAGTTCCAGTAGGTTCCAATAAACGCTTTGGAAATATTTGTTATTTAGATATGTACCTATAATGTAAATAGTTATGGCTATAACTGGTATAACTACAATATAATAATATTTACTTCGGTTAACGCGAGGATAAATCATGAAATAAAACTATGAAAACGGATAAACTCGCGTAGGTATATTAATTATGTAACTTTAACTTCATTCCGACGTTTCGAACACTTTACAGGGTTCGTGGTCTGCGGGCGACTGCTAAACCTATAGTTTTATTTTACAATATAATTGTATATTTGGTATATTTGTCTATTAATAAAAATTAAATGAATTACCAATAAAGCCAATTGTGTAGGCTACTTATAATTGAAATTTGAATGCATCTGCTTTTCCTCACTTAAACCCCCCCCCCCCCCCCCCCTCTCTTAGCCGCCATTATGACTTCTGTCTCCCCCTGTCTGGCGGGTAAACTGACACGTGTACACAATAATATTTACGTTTTAGTTTGCGATAGTCTGGCCTGCAACCGCGAACACCGAAATTCGTAATTTTCGTGGATTTGTCTCTGTCACTCCAATGAAGGCGTCATTGGAGTGATAAAGAAAAAACAACAAAATTGGCGAAATAATTTTTACGTACATAACATTTTTTTAAGGTTTTTACCTTATCCTAGTTAGAAATGTTCGAACAACAACCTAGGTACTGAATAGATAGACCATTAACCGGATTACGTTTTGTTACTCCTTTGACATAGGGTAGAATATTGGAAAAACTCAGTCTACTTGTACCTACTTAAAAGTGTCTTAATAGAAAACTATTTTGGCTCATTCAGTTAAAATATAATTTTATTTTCATAATAACACCATTTGCTCTATAAAATACACGGTCAATTACAGAATCGCAGATTCTCGTCACGTCTCCGCTGTCACCCTGTATGTTAAGCCATAAACAAAATATTTCGCTTGAGCGGTTATGAGGATCACGTAGCTAGCCAACTAGCAGCATACTAAATATCTAAACAATAAGTTTATAAAGATCATAAATCAATACGTTTTGTGTGGCGCTTACGTTCTTCTTATTGCATGATTCTATACCTAATACCAAAACGACTTAACTTACAAACGTTTGAAGCAAACGCGACCTTGTAGCCGGCGATTACAATTCGAAATTCGAATTGGCTATATTTATGTGGCCATTGATATACATCAGTAGACGTGTGCGCCGATCTAAAAATGATCGGCGGCGGCGTTTGCTGAAAAGTCGGCGGCGGCGGCGTGATTTCGGCGTGAAATCGGCGTCAAGGTCACATGAATAAAAAAGCGGAATACGATAGTATAATTTGTCATAGTTAGATAAATACCATATAAATGTTCATTAAACACCACTACTGACCACCTTATCCAACATCTGATCAGTAGGTACATATCAGTTTTCTCTTCCCACCATGTTCGAACATAATATTTTCAACAATAACTGGGTTTGGACTAGCTCTATTCATATTAGGTCTCCCAAATCCCCCATCATGGCATTGGATTCCACCTGTCTTTACCAGGTGATCGGTCCATCATATTGGGAGGCATCCTACGTTGCATCGATCAATAATATATATTTTGCTTGCAACTAAGAAATCACTTGCCCCACCGGAAGTTTTGCGAGTAATGTATGTCCAGCCCACTGCCACTTCAGTTCAATGATTTTTTGAGCCACGTTGGTCTTTTCAGTTCTTCTGTGGCTCTCAAGTCTCAACTAGGGTTTACAACATCCGTCGATTTTCAGGATCCGAATAATGTGGATATCGAAAATCAGCGGATCCGGATACCTACTTCGGATAATACTGATCTTGCAAATACATGAGTACATGACTGCTTTTTCTTCCAAAGCAACTGTAAACAGTTTTGTCGCTGCAATGGTCTGGATTCCCAATAGCGGTCTTGAGGACCTAAACTGAATCGTGATGTGTCAGTTGCATAGAATAACTGTCAAAAATTGGTTAGCCGAACTTAAACTGAATTGCATTAAAGAGGTCATGGTAACCCCCCTGGACACTACAACATAAGTACCGGTAGTCTACCTATTTGGCTTACTTGTTCTACTGTATTTTGGTTGGTTGTTCTTTGGACACATAGCCCGCGAACCTTGGGAAGACCTCCAAAAACTTATTGTCACAAGAAAGATTGGAAAGGAAAGGCCAAGAGGAAGGAGCCCCATGCGCTGGAGAGACCAGATCCGCACCTCAGTAAACTTTCGGGTTTACTGAGGTGCGATCTACCCTGCGGAAAATTGGAGTGGTTGGTGGAAGATCGTGAAAGAGAAATTGATGAGTTGATAAGTCACATTGCCTTGAATTGGGTTATCGACGTATGTAGAAGTAGTCTACTTGGTACTGCTGAAGATACTGTAGTACAGCCCAGGTCTCGATCAATTCAAATGCTCCATAGACGACGATAATAACGCTAACCTGAGAGCAAGTTATACCTCTCGGTCTTTTGTATATCCTGACGTGGCTTGTGTATGTGATTTACGGTGCTAAACCTTTTCTAGAAACCGAAACCGGCTTGTTCAGGACGCTGTAAGTTGTAGAGCCTAAGAACCTACGTGTAATGATTGATGACACTCGAAAGCAACTAATAGGTTGACAGTAAATGCCCTACATAAGAGCATTATATAAATAAATCATCATCATCATATCAGCCGAAAGACGTCCACTGCTGAACATAGGCCTCCCCCAAAGATTGCTACAATGACAGGTCCTGCGCCACCCGCATCCTGCGACCTTCACCATGTCATCAGTCCACCTTGTGAGGCCCCCCTACGCTACGCCTTCCGGTACGTGGCCGCCACTCAAGAACCTTCCCGCCCCAACGGCCATCGATTCTACGCGCAATGTGCTCGCCCACTGCCACTATTTCGGTTACTTTGGTTTTGCTGCGGATGGTCTCATTTTTAATCCGATCCCGCAGAGAGACTCCTAGCATAGCCCTCTCCATTGCCCTTTGGGTGACTTTGAGCCTTCTTATGAGGCCCATTGTAAGCGGTCACGTTTCAGTACCGTATGTCATCACTGGCAACACACACTGATTAGACTTTCGTCTTCAAACACTGCTGAATATTGGATGAAAATATGTGTCGTAGCTGGGAGAACGCTGCCCAACCTAGTCGGATTCGACGATTGGCCTCTTTCTCGAAGTTGGACCTACCTAACTGGATAGTTTGTCCTAGGTATATATTATTCGTCTACAACTTCTAGTGTAAAGTTTCCGATTATTACGGGAGTTGGTGCTACATGGGAATTTGACGTGATTTTCGTCTTATCCATGTTCATCCTAAGACCAACTCGCTCGGAGACTTTACTGAGATCAACGAGCATAGTACTCAAGTCTTCCAAGGTCTCAGCCAAGACTACTATATCGTCAGCGAATCGAAGGTGAGTGAGATACTCGCCGTTTATGTTGATACCCTTCTCCAGTCCAGAGTCTTAAAGACATCCTCCAGTACAGCGGTAAATAACTTAGGGGAGATGACATCTCCTTGCCTAACTCCAGCAGCAGATTCTGCAGCAGAATAGGCTTCGAGCTCTGGTCTTGGAGTCGGACTGACATTGTGGCGCTCTCGTACAAACACTTCAACACCTCGATATAGCGGTAGTCGACTTGGCACCGTTGGAGAGACTGTAGTACTGCCCAGGTTTCGATCGAATCGAAGGCTTTCTCGTAGTCCACAAATGCTAAACAGAGGGGCAGGTTATATTATTCGGTCTTCTGTAAAACCTGGCGAAGCGTATAGATGTGGTCTACGGTACCAAAGCCTCTTCGGAAACCGGCTTGTTCGGGAGGCTGGAAGTCATCAAGCCTGCGTGCAAGACGATTCGTAATAGCCCTTGACAACAGCTTATAGACATGGCTCAGAAGTGAGATGGGTCGGTAGTTCTTTAATAAAGCGTTGTCACCTTTTTTGAAGAACAGTACCACCACCTCTGTTCCATGCCTGTCCTCCCTTCCAGTAAGACGGAATTCAACAACTTCTGAAGGGCCGTAAGGATCGGTTTACCACCCGCCTTCAGAAGCTCAGCTGTGATTCCGTCCTCCCCAGGCGCCTTGTTATATTTGAGCTGTTCAAGAGCCATTCTAATCTCGCACGCAATTATATAAATACATAAAGCAAATACAGAGCGTCTACTTTCACTTACTTTCACTCGCATTCGGCTTTCACTTATGGCTACGCGGATCATGTCAACAAGCTTTTTGGGTATGCCAAACTCTCCCAGGATAGAATACAAGGCGCCTCGGTCTATGCTGTCATATGCCTTGGTAAAATCCACAAATAACGCGTGAACGCTCTGAGCATATTCCCACCTTTTTTCCATCAGTTGTTTGAGGAGGAATATCTGGTCAATCGTACTGCGATTTCTGCGAAACCCACACTGATAATCGCTTAGGATTCTTTCCGCATATGGTTCTAACCTCTGCAGCAGTACGTATGACAAAATCTTATATGCAGTAGGAAGTAGAGCGATTCCTCGATAATTTGAGCACTTCTTTCTGCAGCCTTTTTTGTGAACCGGGCAAATGACACCCACATTCCACTCCGTAGGTTGCTTTTCCAGAGCCCATATTTTCAGGAGCAACTCATACATTTTGGACTGGACCGCCCCGCCGCCGTACTTCCATACTTCGGAAGGCAACTCGTCAATACCCGGAGCCCTGTTATTCTTCAGCCTCATAATAGCAAACCGAACCTCTTCGAACGTGGGAGCTTCTACGTGCTGGTCACCGATAACTGAAGTGGTAAAAGTTCGTTGCTCAATAGGGGGGCAGTTTAACAAATCTTTAAAGTAGGTGCGCCACTCAGTCTTAATTTCAGGGATAGAGGTAATTAAGTTGCCACTGTCATCAACGAGAATTTGAGTAGACGGTTTATAACCTTGCGTAGCGTAGTGTGTAGTATTTAGCCCATAAGAAATAACTTTGTTATTCAGTCAAGGCCACGCCGATTTCACGCCGACCATTAGTCGGCGGCGGCGGCGTGGCAAAAAAGGTCGGCGGCGGCGTGACGCCGGCGCGGCGCACACGTCTAATACATCAGTTTTGTGTGTGTGGCTATATCAATAACAGCTTAAGCGACAACCGTATTCTCAAAACAATACACGTATGTCGACAATGGCGCTTACGTCTTTTCGGACGTTTAGAAATAGCTATAAAAATGCTATAAAGGAATAACGGACTTGACACATTCCTGTGATTCTTATTTCATGTGCTTAGCTTTGCGATTTCTGATATCATAGCGGAGAAAATTACTCCAATAGCGTAGATTGCTGCTGGGATATGAGATTACTTGATACAGTTTCTCAAGATAATAATATTTTGAATCTTAGGTAGCTACCGAGGTTCTTTCTACGTCTTCTAACTTCTACTTAATCTACCTATCCAGGTAACTACAGGTACCTAGACTAGGTATACAGGGTGAAAGATGAGTCGTGAACAGTACGTAATACGTTTTTCTAACTCAATAAACAACTACTTAACAATTGAATGCCCCACAAGTTACTTAGAAATACTCATGTTTTTTTTGTATATTTTGTAGTTTTTTCTAATTTTTAAGGTGTTTTTCAGAAACGATAACGACTATTTAAAACGTTAAATATAATAAATATCATTTAATTTTACACGAAATGTAAAATTGCCGTTATTAATTACTTCAATTTGAAGAGGTAATTTGAATTATTCCATTAATTTGTCTTAAAAATCCTTTTAGATACCTAAACTAAAGCCAAAAAATACGTAAACATAAACCCAAAAAAATACGAAAAATAAATAAATAACGTGTCAATTTTAAGTAACTTGTGGGGCATTCAATTGTTCGTTGTTTAAAGAGTAAAGGTGCGGTTAAACTAAAAGAGCATTCGCTGTTCTAACCTCCCACTCTACGAAATTCGATCGGTACACAAAACGTGATTGGTTGATTTCGTAGAACGGGCGCTAGAACAGCGAATGCTCTTTTGGTTTAAACGCACCTTTAGAAAAACGTATTACTGTTCACGACTCATGTTTCACTCTGTATAACTTCAAAACAGTTTCTTGTAGGTACTTACATTTCGTACGGTTTCTAACATTAACTGATAGATAATAGGCTGTTGCTTTAGATGCCTGTTAAAAATGTTATTTAAAATTTCATTATCTTTTGGTTCGTCCGGAACGGTCAATAATATCTGAACACGTCTCTATCGTGATAACAATAAAGACGTGTTCAGATATATATGAACGCTATGGACACTACGATATATCTGATGGCGACTGTACATTTTCCTCCACCTTACCCTCAATTTTCTTTTCAGCGTCGCCTCACGCAGAAATACAGTATCGCAGTAGGAGTCCCCACTCTCATCATCAGAGGACGTCCGGTCCGCGCCGCCCTGCTGGCTGATCCAACCGCCTCCAACTTCCCCTGGCCAGCGCCACCCTTACATGAGGTCCTGAGGGGAGTCCAGCTCCAAGGGGCTGATGGGAGTAAAGCTTATGAAGACCTGGAGGATGCTGTTAGGGTATTCTACTTTGCTGCTCATTGGGTAAGTGGAGTAACTTAGATGCAAAATGTAATGATGCGTTTGTGAAGTAGCTCTACTTCTGTGTTGGCCGGACTCTTTGTATAAAGAAGGTAGAGTAACTATCTGACAGCATTATCGGCAACCCGTCTGTTGAGTGACTCCACTTTTCTGTGACATACCATAATACCTCACCACCGCTGCCGATATTGATCTGTCAGTAAAGTAACTCAGGTTCAATGTTAACCAAGCTCAAAGTTAGTCGTTGGTAAAGCCACCTGCTGGCTGATCCAACCGCCTCCAACTTCCCCTGGCCAGCGCCACCCTTACATGAGGTCCTGAGGGGAGTCCAGCTCCAAGGGGCTGATGGGAGTAAAGCTTACGAAGACCTGGAGGATGCTGTTAGGGTCTTCTACTTTGCTGCTCATTGGGTAAGTGGAGTAACTTAGTTGCATAATGTAGTAAATGTGTCTGTGAAGTAACTCTACATCTGTGTTGGCCGGACTCTTTGTATAAAGTAGGTAGAGTAATTTTCTGTCGTCATCAATGACGACCAGTCTGTTGAGTGACTCCACTTTTCTGTGACATACCTCACCACCGCTGCCGATATTGATATATCAGTAAAGTAACTCATGCTCAGTGTTAACCAAGCTCAAAGTTAGTCGTTGGTAGAGCCACCTTCTGGCTGATCCAACCGCCTCCAACTTCCCCTGGCCAGCGCCACCCTTACATGAGGTCCTGAGGGGAGTCCAGCTCCAAGGGCCTGATGGGAGTAAAGCTTATGAAGACCTCGAGGATGCTGTTAGGGTCTTCTACTTCGCTGCTCATTGGGTAAGTGGAGTAACTTAGTTGCAAAGTGCAATGATGCGTTTGTGAAGTAGCTCTACTTCTGTGTTGGCCGGACTCTTTGCATAAAGAAGGTAGAGTAATTTTCTGACGTCATCAATGACGACCAGGGGCCTATACCACAAAACTTTACAAGCGTACAATTCTACAAAATTGTATGAATTCCCATACAAAAAGTTGACAAATTTGTAGAATTGTACGCTTGTAAAGTTTTGTGGTATAGGGGCCTGTCTGTTGAGTAACTCCACCTTTCTGTGACCACCGCTGCCGATATTGATCTGTCAGTAAAGTAACTCAGGCTCAGTGTTAGCCAAGCTTCAGTTAGTCGCATAGAGTATATGTTAGTCGTTGATAGAGCCACATGTTAGCTGATCCAACCAACCACTCATCTTACTCAAAGCTCATCGCCTAGAGCTTCCTCCGAGGTCATATTGATGAACTTTTACTTTGGGACCGACATTCGATTCGAGAAAAAAATCTGATACATTCCTCATAATTAACCCTCTAAGAACGGTGAATAAAAAAAAAATCACTTGTATGTCAAGTATTCATTTCAATCATTTCTTTTTGTTCTTCTACCTACTAGCTGTCACTGTTATTTCAGTAGGTCCTACATTATGTTATGTGTCAAAAAGTGACATTATTGACAGATTATGTATTGAACTGACAGCTGTCAGGATCGACTTAGCGGCCGAGCACTGGCCTACTAACGCGAAAATCTAAATTCGTAAATTTAGAGGATTTTTCTCGGACACTCAAACGAAAGCGAATTTCGTTTGTCGCGGTAGAGCCGCTGTAGCGTTGTCCCGGCCATTCCTTCACATTTTTTTTATTGATCTCTATATTGTCTAACACCAGAATGTATTCCAGTGCCCCCCATGCCGCGCCTTCGCGCCGGGCCTCTGCGCAGCGTTGTCAGCGGTGCGCAAGCGACGCGCCAAGTATGCGCACACACATCTCATACTCGTCTCCAGTGACAGGTATCTTTTTTCAGCTACACAACTTTTTCCCTTTTCATGTTAAAGCACCATGATTTCTGAAATGCGACTTTAGATTCCGCCTGTCAGTTTTTAGCCGACTTCAAAAAAAGGAGGAGGTTCCCAATTCACTTGGTGCCAATGATCCCGTTGGCACCATATTGGGGTCTGATGATGGGACGTTGGAGAAATCGAGGGATCTCTTCAAATGTTACAGGTCAGGTATGAATGGCGCTTTTGGTAATTTTTATTCATTTACAAGATTTTGCATTCAGAAAGTAGCATTTAATGATAGGGAATCAATGAACATAATATTGTACACCATAAACCTGATAGACCACGGGCAGTGACCATAATGAACCTGTAACATCTTTTATATTTTACCTGTGGTATGACAATAAATTATTTCATTTCATTTCAATGATGGAAACCACAGATAAGTAATAGGATCTTGGAGAAATCGGTTGATGTTGGTTGTTTTTAATTTTTTTATTTGATTATAACCCTTATAGTTTCGCCATGTCCGTCTGTCCGCAGCATAGCTCAGTGGCTGTTAATACCTATTATAAATCTGCAATTTGGTACAGGTATAAATAAAAAAAATCGGGTACCTGCCCAACTGGTGAACGGGGGATGATTTTTTATTTGCTGTAATCCTATAGTGTGGGGTAAAATTGAAAAGGTCGCTTCACCAAATTAAAAATTTTAAAAAACCGACTTCAACCGGTTTCTCCAAGATTCCCGATTTGTTTCCATCATTGGTTTCCTCAAATCCTACTTTCTGAATGCAAATTCTTGTAAATGAATGAAAATTACCAAAAGCGCCATACATGTACCTATAACATTTGAAGAGATCCCTCGATTTCTCCAGGATCCCATCATCAGACCCCAACTTGGTGCCAATGGGACCATCTCGGGGTAATACACGTTCGATCACAAAAAGAAATTTTAGAATCGGTTCACTATTCTCGGAGATATCAGGTAACATACATACAACAAAAAAAAAAAAAAAATTTTTCAGTCGAATTGAGAACCTCCTCCTTTTTTTGAAGTCGGTTAAAAATAACAAGAGTCTTAAAATAAACTTTTTTTCTTAAGTCAATACTTTCGGAGATAAATAGCTCCAGAAGAAAAAAAATGTATCCCTCCTCTAACTTTTGATTCGTAGGTCCGAAAATAAGAAAAAAATCATGAACCAGCTTATGGCTTATAGAATACTTTAAAATAAAACTATTTTGAACATAATCGACCCAGCTGTTTTTAAATAACTACGGAACCCTACACTGAGCATGGCCCGACATGTTCATGCCTTTTTTTTAAATCTAATGTTGATTGCTTCTCAGAACTTGAATGTCACGGGCTAGTTAATAGTTCCAAGTTTTCCCAGCAAAGAGTCGGGTTTCAATAAAACTGTTTGTTGTTTGAAAGTTCTTCGATGTCATTTGGTATTCTTCCCGACTGAAGTTCTACCGTCCGAACGTTCGACACTTACCGGGGTTATTCTAAAACGTCTGCTAACTTAACAAGCCGATAAATATTATTTAGGAGTTAGGACGTGACCCAGCATGCCCGAAGATGACCGACCAGGCGTGCATGTGACACATATTATATTGCACGCAGAGCAGATGGTCGATGGAGTCGAAAAATGCTCGAGTGGAGACCACGGCTAGCAGCTTAGGACGTCCACCCACAAGATGGACAGACGACCTTATGAAGATCGACGGGAGACGCTGGATGCAGGTCGCATCTAGCCGGTATATGTGGATGTCCAGAGGCCTATGTTCAGCAGTGGACGTCTTATGGCTGAGATGATGATGATGATGAGGACGTGACCCACAAGATAGACAGACGATCTTATAAAGATTGACGGGAGACGCTGGATGCAGGTCACAATCGGTGTATGTGGAGGTCCAAAGGGGAAGCCTATGTGCAGCCATAAGGCTGCACATAGGCTGAAATGACTCAGTATCTGCTTTGACTGTTTATCTGATTTGAAATAATATTCAAGAGTCATTTCCTTAGCCCTTAGCCTTATCCTGGGCTACTACCGCGAAAATCGAAAAACGAGGCGTCATTAGAGTGAGAGAGACAAATCCTCGGAATTAACGAATTTCGTTTTTCGCGGTAGGGCCGCTGACTTTACTGGCAATAGGTAGACAAAAATCACCAATTTTTTTTTTTATGAAAACCGACTTTAGCCCATTTCTCCGAAATCCCATCATCAGACCCCAACTTAATGCCAACGGGACCATCTCGGTTAGCATGACATTGGATTATTCGTCCATTTATTGTGCAAATGCAAATTTAAGATTTGTATAATATTTTCTTCGGTTACCGCGAGGATTATTCATAAAATAAAACTATGAAAATTGATAAACTCGCGTATATTAATAAAGCTTTAACTTCATTCCGACGTTTCGAACATTTTATAGGTCAGGGTTCGTGGTCTGCGGAATTAATACACGCGAGTTTATCCGTTTTCATAGTTTTATTTCTTAAGATATATAGTTTTCTCAAGAATGCCATTGTCAGAACTGGAGCAAATGAAAATTAAACCAATCGGTAAGCAACATTTCAAATACAAAAAGAATCATCAAAATCGGTTCATCCATTCATAAGCTCTGAGGTAACAAACATAACAAAAACATACAGTCGAATTGAAAACCTCCTCTTTTTTTGAAATCTGTTAATAAACTTCCACTTTTTTTTTTTGATAACCCAGAGGAATGCATTGAATTGCATACCACTACGTAACATAAGGCCCCCGGGGGTGAGAGCCGAATATTACGCATTGGTTATGTGGGGCTCTCTAGTCCACTAAAGACTAGCCTACCCACTAAACCTCTGGGATGCTGCCAACCCCTGTGCCGTAGTGGTGAAGCCATGGGATCGCGAACATATCACCACGACTCCACCGGCACTTTCGCCCTAGGGCGAACCCTCACCGAAAGACACACTGTAGCATAACCAGCATGCCTTACCCTCACCACTTCCCCAAGCCCCCAGGAAGCAGAGACCGCCACCGTCACACGGTGCTTCGGTCCCACCCTCTTGACTGCGGGAGGACAAACGCCCCTACCCCGCAGCCCGCCATGGGAGGACAAACGCCCCTACCCCACGACGTTTGGCTGGTATTCGCAGAGGGAAGATAGCAAGCGCGCAACTGAGCGGCTATCCTCCCCCTCCCAGGGTGCACCACGAGGAGGAACCAGCCCTGCACCCCCGCAACTGAGCGGCTATCCTCCCCCTCCCAGGGTGCACCACGAGGAGGAACCAGCCCTGCACCGCTAATAAACTTCCACTGTGTTAACTTTAGTCAATTTTCATCGACAGCCATAAACCACAACTTGCTCCCTTCATCAACAAACCTCGTGATAGCTCTTTCGCACGGAATCCGTCATTGCGAGTGAGTCGAGTAAACGGCGGACCAGTTTATACTGACCTCTAATATTTTCGCAACAAATCTGTTTTTAATCCCTAAACTATCTATTACATTTTATTTTCTCTTATTTCGAAAGCTTGCTCATTGCGCGAATGCGTCGCGATTTCGTCGCTAGCGCGTAAAGGTGCATTCAAACCAAAAGAGCGTTCGCTATTCTAACCCCCCGCTCTACGAAATTCGATCGTTACACAAAACGTGATTGGTTGATTTCGTAGAACGGGGGATAGAACAGCGAATGCTCTTTTGGTTTGAACGCACCTTAACCCATACGACGCGTAGGTAAGCAGTAGAAAATCGCTAAGAGTGATCTGCTACTTGGACAGGCACTTACAATCGGGTATCGGATACCGGGTTTTCTCCATACAAAAGAACGGCTCCAATTTGTTCTTTTTCGTTCTTCAATTTATAAATTCTTTGTTAATGGAGTAATTTTAAAATACGATATTATTAATTGCATAAAATATTGAGTGCCTAAGTACTACATATCCGATTAAGTTTAACCCCTTGACCACTTGACAGCTCTGTTAAAGTATTCGAACCTTACGTATTTATAAACTGATGTGGTTTTGTTTTTTAAATGACGGCAAATAGCAAATTACTGCTGTTATATCTTCAGCTGGGTGCCTAAGCAATGGACTCACTCGCCCAATAAACATTACAATACATCGTATAAAGGGACTTGGGTCCTTATCTGAATGGCTCAGAGGCACCGAATAGGGTACTTTGGGAGGGTGTCTTGTTTACTACTAGAAAGGAAATCACAGGGGTACGTTTTACTGAGATTCTGATGAAAAACTTTCAATCCTTGTGCTCACTGAGGAAGCGGAACTAAGGTTCTTTAAGATGTGTTAAAGGAAGCAAATAAACCGTAACATATTTACATACATATAGTATGCCCACTTAAATAAATTACACATTTTATGTATTTATTTAAGTGAACGGCCGTGTGCTGACGGCAGTAAGAATACATTAATTGTCACCACCCCAACTCCTCCTGCGGGTATCGTAAGAGTCGACTAGGATTGAAGTGTCACTGACCATTATTTGATAAAATATTGATGATGGGCAGCAGCGTCATGTCATCATAGTGGACACATTAGGTACTGCGATCGCCATTCCGCTTGCCCAGCGTGGCGATTATGGACATTTACCTCCTAATACGCATAGTTAATAGGAGAGGCCTACGTCCATCATAGGATGATGATGTATGTATGTATATAAAAGTGAAAGTAAGCTCTCCGAATCGCTAAGCTGAAGTGGCAGGGGGCGAGCACCACATTGCACGTAGAACCGATGGCCATTGGGCGGAAAGGTCCTCGAGTGACGGCCACGTGCCGGAAAGCGCAGCGTGAGTAGGCCCCCCACAAGGTGGACTGATGACCTGGTGAAGGTCGCAAGAGTCCGCTGGACGCGGGTGGCGCAGGACCGGTCATTGTGGCAATATTTGGCCTTTGTTCAGCAGTGGACGTCTTTCGGCTGATATGATGATGACGATTTATTTATTTATTTGATCAACAACAATTTTACAATTCACCTATTCAGTTTTACACTTTGTAGTAGTTCCGACCAGCTTTTTATTTGAAGGCATAGTGTAGGTAAGGAAATAGTTCAAAAAGACCGAACCCTGTGCTAGAGACCTATATACAGGGTGCCCATGAGGAAAGGGAAAAAATTCAACAGCGGATTTCTGACCAAATTTGAAGTTAAAAATGTCATATGAAGTTTTCTGGATTCAGTCTATTTCAAGAGAAAATTCGATTTTTTCTTAAAACCGTTTTAGACCGTTACGCTATGATAAACGCATTTTAGGAAACGATTTTATCACCATGTTCTCTTAGTCTTGTCACTCTTAATTGACAGACATCAAATGAACAAAAAACCTTTAATTACCTAGCAAATGTAAAAAAAACTCTAAAGTGCATTTTTTGCGATAGTTTCATTAATGAAATCCTTTTTTTGTGTATTAAGGCATTCAAAACATCAAAATAATACAAATTTTTTTTTTTCAGATTTGACCAAAACTCATTTAACATTATTTGCTTCTTTTAGTCTCAGGAATATGCTGTTAGAATTTTTCCCTTTCCTCATGGGCACCTTGTATAGTTATATAGTTACAATATTAACATTACCACTTTCGCCTCACACTTTTTATGACGATATTCTTAATAATATACTATTTTGGGCGTGTACACCATGAGGACACGGCCCGCACCGGGAATCAAACCCGGGACATTCAGGTTCGCAGGCAGGATCCCTACTGCGCTATTACCAATACCAACCAAGCTACGACCTATTGACTACCAACTATTTGGGTTTAGAACTTCAGATTTGCAATGGGTATGTATCCGCAATATCCGCATCAAAAAATATATGTAAAAAAATAAATGAAAAAAATTGCCAGTTGTAAAAATAATTTTGAAAATGATCCTTACGTTACCGTTACGTTTCTAGATTCCGTTTTCCGTAACGAAGGTAATAAACCGGAATGATCTAAGTCTCAGCATGAAATATTCAACAGCTCGCCGTTCCCTGATTGAATCTACTTTGAATTTACCAAAGAGAATAATAACTGGGTTTCTTTTAATCCCATTTTATTTTACTACCATTAAAAAACCGCCCCTGTTTGTCCGTTGTATTTTAACGGCGAAAGCAGTATACTTTAGCTTGGCCCCACGTCCTATTTTTAGGACAACAAAATTTATTCATAACGGCCCATGCCGTCATACGAGTATTTTTCAAAGAAATATGAATTTTATTTTGCAGGTCCCAAAATTAAAAATAAAATGTCCTTTATTGTTATTATTTTATTGTCTTTTTTGTTATTTTTTATGTTACGAGGTGTGCAATAAAGAGTACTGTATTGTATTGTATTGTATGTCTTTTTTTCAGGATACTGACTTATTATTTCACTTGTCCTAAGAATTTAATAGGCCTTACGAGGTTAGGATTATTTTTTCGCTTTTTGGTTAGTTTCATTTAAGATATCAAGGTTTGAAAGTGTAGCAAACCAACTGGCATTAATAAACGACGCTTATGTCAAATTTTTTACATTCTTTTGTAGTAGTAGTAGTAAATCACTTTATTGTACACAGAATATGTTACAAAAACAGTTATACAGAAATGTAGGTACAAAGGCGAACTTATCCCTATAAGGGATCTCTTCCAGCTAACCTTTGAGAGATTGAGTGGAGAACCGAAAGATTAGATAGACAAACTCACACAATGCACAATGAATACAAAGAATTAAAAAACACTAAATTAATAGAATACACACATAACTTTTATCAAACAATACATAGAGCTAGATCAACTACTACTAATTTAATTACATTTACGGAACACCTTTCTAAAACGGTTGATTCTGGCGGGCAGGCTGACGTAATTTATACTGATTTTAGCAAGGCATTTGACATAGTGACTCACGCATTACTTTTGCAAAAATTATCTGCTTATGGATTCGGGCCCCTGTTGAAATGGTTGACAAATAGGTTTATGTATGTGGTGGTTAATGGTTTTCAATCGCCTTCTCTTACTATAACATCGGGGGTACCCCAAGGATCACATTTTTTCATTCAAATTTTCAAATTCAAAAAAATTTATTTATGCTGATGATCTTAAGTTTGTTCGCACAATAAACTCTGAAGACGACGTAAAATTGCTGCAAGCTGATGTGAATGGCCTTGTTGATTGGTGTAATAAAAACCAGATGATCCTAAATGTCAAAAAATGCGCACATATAAAGTTCACTAGAAAGCATAATATCACAGACTCTAAGTATTACATTGGCAGCGAGATCATAAAAGAGGTTGATACAGTTAGAGATTTAGGCGTGACTTTCGACCAAAGGCTAACATTTATACCTCATATAGAAAGCATTACTAAAAAATCATCTAAAATGCTGGGTTTTGTTATTAGGAGCGGTAGAGTATTTAGACGTAGTAAGACTAAGATCCTACTTTTTAATAGTTTTGTGCGAAGTGCCCTAGAGTATTGTAGTGTTGTTTGGCGTCCACATTATGCTACTCACTCACTGCGAATGGAACGCGTACAGAAGCGTTTTGTAAAGCACATATCTTTTACAGCAGGCATCTGTAAAATCAAGCCTTCTTATATGAGCAGATTAAAACATTTTGCTCTGGAGCCTTTGGAACTACGTGCTAAAATTGCAGATGCCGTTTTTCTGTACAAGGTGCTCACACACAAAATAAATTGTGTGGACCTACTGAATCAGTTGCATTTCAGAGCTCCAAGTCGAATGCCCAGGAATCCTATAACTCCACTTTGTCCGCCATTGCGCAGAACTGTTTTTGGCAGTAGCTCACCTATTCCTCGTTTATGCAAAATCTTAAATACATGTAGTCATACAACCGATGTGCACTTTGACTCATTGCATAAATTCAAAAACAGTGTTTGTGTTTGTTTGTCAAAATAGAAATTAGCCAATATTTTCACCCTGTATTGTCCATTCATTATTATGTTTTTTAATGTAAACGATATATTTTAAGGTAATAATTGTGTTTTGTTTTGTAAGCATGCGGTGTTTGCCTATAAGTGGCCATTACACTAGACATAGGGTGTTGAATATTATTATGTACCTCAATGTATTGTTTGAGTGTGAATGGTCGTTGGTAAACCAATAAAGAGAAAAAAAATAGACTACATACATATCAGTATACATAAATACTATACAAAATATATACAAATAAAAGAACTGTTAAAATGTCAGTAATGAGCTAAATTATCGTTCTTTTGTGTTTGCCATTGCCACCTATTCCTACATACTGAAGTAGGGCAAGGGCCAGCCTATAGTATTATACAGCATTCCAGAATACCTACCTTCTGTCTGTTGAAAAACTTGAAAATTCTAGAATGTCTATAATTTATCGATAAAATTGTGCACATTTGAAAACTTAGCTAAATACTAACACTATCGTCCAATACTATTGAACCTTCCCATAATGTAAACTCAATATTAATCTCAAATTAAAACCTGCCTAAATAAAGCTCAGTCTTGCTCAGTCCAACGCAAGATTAAGCAGAAGTTCTGACAAAATCCGTGTTAATTTTGAAACAAAAGCAAACCTAATCCCCCTCAGGTGTATTCCAGCAATATGTAAAACAGCAGGGGGACGAACAAATCTCGGCGATTTATTGAAATAGGAACGGTTCGATGGCAAGCTCCTTGAATGCTGATGAGGCCTAGAATCCGAACACGTTAAAAAAAATTAAATAGCCTGTTGGAGGGAAATTGAAAATTAGTGATGTCATTTGATTTACTTTTTTCGTTGAATTAGAACGTAAAATTATGCTTGAATTATAAACTGAGAGGAAATCGTATAATTTAATGGAATGTTTTGTGTTTCTTAACTAAACAACTTTTAGGAGTTGAATAAATGGAGGTATTTAATTTTAAAAGACAGTCACATGCAAGTACAATACAAGCTTTGATTTGTTGTTTATTAGTGTTGTAGCGCCATAAACAATTTATTATATTATGTTTACAACATTTTATACGTAGATGGTCTTGGAAAACAATTCCCACAGAATTTTTAAATTACAACATTAGATAAGTACATACCAAACAATGAGGTTCATTGAACCCCCTTTCTGCCCTTTGGGGTTTTTGATTTCATGTTGTAAGTATTTATTTTGCTCATTTCATTAGAAACTAGGTGCCTACTTACGGCACCGGTAGGTAAATACTTTAGAATATCTAAACTTATCTAAAGATACCTGTTTGCCTACATTACCTTTACTTTTATATGGGAATCGTCGGTTTGAGACTTTTTCTTTTAGAGAAATATCAATATTTATTCAAATTTTATTCATGGCATCTAGATGACTTCATATAAAATGTTACATTACGTAAGAGTAAGAGTAAGAGAGTAAGAGTAAGAGTAAATTTATTTGCAGAAAAAATATTTAAAAAATCACAATGATGTCCGGCGAACTCCAAACTAGGCTGAGCCTGTATCTTGGAGCTCGCAAAGAGTACGTATACATACAGGAAAATAAATAACAAACCTTAGAAACTAAATAACATTATTATAAGGTGTATAGTGTGTGAGTGTAGTAGATAAGTGTTAGTGTAAGTGTGAGTGACAGTGTAAGTGTAAATGCGAGTAAGAATTCCAAAAAATAAGTTTGCCACAAGTTTAAGAATAATTGTGATAAAACTGCAATAAATTTTCTGTGTCATTATATGAGAGGGTCGTAAACCATATTTTCAATTTAGATTTCACTTTTGACAAGGTACATGTTTTTAGATCTATATTTTTACAAACGGCATTGTATAAGAAAGGGTGAATGTAAAAGGGAAGTCGTTGAGCGTGTGCCGTTTGGACTACAGGAACAGGAACTCTATATATGCGTCTACTCATGATCAGATCTCTTAAAGGTGACTTGTTGATATCTAAGTGAACTCTTATAATAGCGTTGAGAATAAATATTTGTCGGACACTGAGAAATCCTGTTTCTTTATATAGAAGATAAGTAGAAAATCTAAACGGTTTTTTAAGCATTACTTTAATAACCGAACGCTGGGCGCGCTCAAGTACGAGAAGGCATGTCTTACCTGCCCCACCCCAAACAGCAATACAATATTGGATCACTGATTGGCATAGAGCAAAGTAGACAATACGCAGAACATCATTTGACGAACAGTCCCGGAGACGTTTAACCAAATATATTAGTTTTCTAACTCTCTTTGACAGACCGTATATGTGCAGCTTGAAAGACAAGTTTTCATCAACGATAAGGCCTAGGTATCTAACACTGCTGCATCTGCTTATAGTCACACACGAACATTTTGCGTCCGTTAGGCCGCAGGAATGAATTTTAAGGTGACAGGAAAGGGGAGCAGAAGAAACTGATGTTTTTGCGAAAGGAATATGACAGCTTTTACCCGTATTTAGTGTAAGAAGATTGTGATTCAACCAGTCAGACACCTTTGAAAGCCCAATTTCAGCTGATTGGTATGTTTCATCCCATGTGTTACCATTGAAGAGGATTGCGGTGTCATCAGCATAACAGATAATATCTGAATTTGGAATAGTATTTTGAAAAAGGTCGTTAATGTAGGTAATAAAGAGTGTAGGACCAAGAATACTGCCTTGGGGGACGCCAAAGCAGATGGATGAATTGCAGCTAGTTGATTGTCCAATCTTAACTACCTGTTGTCTATTTGTAAGATAACTTGAAAACCAATTGTGAGCTGAACCACGTACGCCTAAGGCCTCTAATTTTCTAAGAAGAATGGGAATCGAGACCGTGTCAAAAGCCTTAGCCAGGTCTAAGAATACTCCTATACAGCATCTACCAGCATCTAGATATTTGGAAATTTTGTTAGTAAGAGAAAGGGCAGCATCTTCTGTCGATTTCCCAGATCTAAAACCATATTGATGTTCTGAAAAAAGTCTGTTTTTCTCTAAGTATTTCATAAGACGAATATTAACGATTTTTTCAAGGACTTTTGAGAATACACATAATAATGAAATGGGTCTGTAGTTAGACGGTAAGTCTTTAGGGCCAGATTTGTGAATTGGGGAAACAACTGCTAATTTCCAGCAGTCAGGGAAGCAACCATTTTTTAGACTAAGATTGCAAAGATAGACAAATGGTTCAAGAATAACGTCTTTAATTTCATTGATTAGAGAAGGCCTTATACCATCGTAACCGGGAGAGCTATGCGACTTAAGTTGCTTTATAAGTTGATCAACTTCAAAAATGTCCGTTGGATGCATGAAAAATGAAAAAGGTGCAGTATAAGATGGAGAAAACTTGTCTGCGAGTGATTGTTGTGATTGATTTAGTTTTGACAAAATCTGATCGGCTAGATTGCTACCTGTGCTAGTAAAGTGAGTATTACAGCTGTCGAGGCATTCTTGAGTAGACTTATCCGATTTTAATAAATGAATGGCGTCATTGAGATGATGTGAGGTTTGGAAAATAGTTTTAATTGTTTGCCAAAGCTTTTTCGGTTGGTCTTTATTTTTATGCATTTGTTTGGTATGGTACTCAGTTTTTAAGTTATGTAGCAAATTATTACAGAAATTTCTGTAACGAGTATATATTTTATGTATAATAGGATCATTCGGTGAACTTTTTAAGTCTCTATGAAGTTTATCTCTGTGTTTTATGCATTTAATAATACCAGGCGTAATCCAAGGTTTGATGTAGAATTTAGAGCGACTTAATCTGATCTCTCTTGTATTTTTACTAATTGCAGTACTTAAAATAGCATTAAAGTTGTTAGCAGCAATATTAACATCGTTACTATTGAATATCGTACTCCAATCAGCATTTTTCAAATCTCGGGAGACTTCCTTGTAGTCTGTTTTATGTATCAAGCGGCTTCTCGTTTGAGTGTTATGGCTTGGAGAAGAAAGACCAGCCATGACAAGATCATGATCCGTTACAGAACATTTACAAATGAGACCGATTGATTTTACATTTGTTTTAATAAAAATATGATCCAAACAAGCGTTTCCCCTGGTGGGCTTGGTAATCGCAGGTAGGAGACCATGTGCCGACATAAGATTCAAATATTCCGACTGATGATTTAGGTGATAAAGTCCGTTATCAGTGATATCAATATTAAAGTCACCAGCAATAATGATTTGGTTGGACTTGGCATTACACAGAAAAAGGTCTAAAGAATTTAAAAATGAAGTAATGTTCGAGAAAGAAGGCGAACGGTAAATCCCTAAAACTAATGTTTGACCATCAATACATAATGCTAAACAGTTTGCATCTTCAATGGACGGTTCACTACAAGTTACAGAGAATCTTTCTTTAACATATGCTACGACTCCACTACTTTTATTTAATACTTTTGAAGTGTGAAATACTTGAAAGTTAGGAAGTAAATCAATGATTGACAACTCATTCAGCCAGCATTCCGTGAGAATAATTATATCAAACTCAATGTTTAGTATTTTTAATGATACAGAAAAGGAGTCGAAGTTGTGTTGGAGGCTACGAATATTTAAAGTGGCTACTTTAAGATTATAGTCGGGAGTTAGATACTGTTGACAATTTTCAAGGGCATCAAGGGCGATACATTTAATAGCGAGTTCGTTATCTAAATCATTGAATAATTCAAGTAACGCCATCAATATAGATTAAGAAACATAACACTAGAATACACCAAACAGTCAACTCCCAAAGATATTTTACAGGAAATCGTCTCGCAGATTGTATGTGTGAAGTATGTTTGTGTAGTGTATTAGTAATTGTAAAGTAAAAAATTAATAACATAATTGCAAATAAATTGAATAATATCTTAGGATACAGGTAATATAAGATACGCAATGTTAGACAATAATTAAAATTGGAAATGTAAGAGTTAGATATTTTCAGAACAGAAGACATCTGGTGATTTGTCAGGACCGGGAACTGGATCAAAATACCGGTTAAGGTCAGCAAAGCAACGAATACTAAATGCAGGAGTACCTTCTTGTTTTCTGACAAAAATGTGGCCGTTCCTAGTCCAGCAAAATCTGTATCCTGAGGTCCTCGATCTAGCCCGAGCGTCACGAAATAACAGCCTATTTGATTTTGTTAGTCTCTCATTAATAAATATCCTGTGGGGAGGGCCAGGGAATTCTAAGTCAGTAGAAGTTAAGTTGCGTCTTGATTTTGCGGCTTGTAAGAGAGAGTTTCGTTTTGCATGACGTACAAGGCGAATAACCAAGGGCCGTGACTTAGTGCTCACCGAGTTGTCTGAAACGTCAGTCTTAAGGCGGATGCCTACTCTCGTCACAGAATCTAATTCTTCTTCCTTGAGATTTAGGCCTAATTTAGCTGCAACACATAATGCAATGTGAACAGGATTTTCATTGGGAGATTCATTGATACCAATTACCTCAACCTCATTTTGTGTCATTTTCTGTTCCTGATTATTGATATAAACCTGAAGTTCGTTAAGTTTTTGTTTGAGGAAGTGGTTTTCTAATTCCTTTTCATCTAGAAGTTTCACTTTAGTTTCAACCGTTTCAAGCCTTGTTTCAAACTGTGTTATTCGATTGGTGCAATTTGTAATACAGTCAGAGAGTTTATTAAGTTTTATATTGATGTCATTACGCAGAAGCTTGATCTCAGTAGTGAGCATTGTTATTGGATCAATTTCAGTACTTACAGGTGCGGGTTGGTTGGTAGGGATTATATTTTTATCACATGATTGAAGAAAGCTACCATCTGAAATATCACCTGAAAGAGATGAGCGAGGGGTGGGCAAGCACATTGCAGAGGGGGTACTTGAGTTATTAAGCGGCGTCAATGATTTCTTATTGTTTACGGAGTGAGGATATGGAGATTGTTTTTCATGACAGCATCGACACTTCCAGGAGGAGCGATTATCCAAGGTCATTAACGTAAAACGTTTGAGGCTGACGCCGATACTATCCAAACAATTCAGGCAAAACCGAGTATTGCACGCAGAGCACTCCAAGAATTTTCTTGGTGAGGTTTTAGAGTTACATTTTCCACAGAATGAATGCACCATATTCATACAGATTAATAAGATAAATATAACACAAATAATTTGGAACAGATTAGAAGAATAGAAGGTAAAAACCAAAATATTTACACAATAAAATTAATTTGATTGACATCAAACGTCACGTCAACATAAAAGGACGTAACATAAACACGTGAATGAATATGCTAAAAATATGCAGTTGCGAGTAAATCAAGAAAAAACCAGGGATGCTCTAAGAATTCATGTTATGAATTTAGAAGTAGCGCAATACCGAATTCCGCACAAGTTGTGGTCTATGATGTTGATGAAGTTTAACATCATCAGTCTAGCAACAGCATCAGTCCAGCCACCTGCCCAGCAGTGGACTGTACTACTACAGTCCTCTGCTGGTTATCTATTACTTATGCGTATCGACACATTAGGAGGTAATTTATTTATTTAAGCCTTTGCGAAACAAACAGCCATAACAAAAGATAATCAAATTACACGTACATTACGTAAACATAAGTCACACAGTTTCCACTATGTAATGAGTAGTAACAGTTGTGTTGCTCAGAAACTATCAGTACCTATTAATTTTAATTTACATGCAAACTTAAATAACTAGGATGTATTAAACTACAAATGTTGGGTACTTAAGGTGGAATGTCACGGTCAGGTAGGCACTACAACGCCAATAGATGGCGTTATAGTGCATAGGTGGCGCGAATTCTACGTATTTTTATATTTTATGTATGATAATAGAAATATTTTTAATAAGTAATATGTTTGCCGCAAATAAACTGCTGTTTCTAATGTGGCCAACTAAATTTCAGGTGAGGTTTAATTTACAAAATAAGTTTATTTGAATAAATACGAAACGCTGACGCGGTTGCGCAGTATGCACACACACATTCAAACCCTTATTCGTTTACAAAACCGATTGCTTATTTCGGAACGTGTATTGAACTTGGATTAGGCTGGTTGGATGACCGTCTGACGCACATTCATTAGGACCAATAAACAATAAACATCGAAACATTTTTGTTATAATAATAGTGGAAATATATAATAAAAAAAACTGTTTGAATACTGGGAGGAAAGATATCCAGCAAGTCAGCCTCTACAGAACTTACCTTTTGATTTCTCCGTAATATAGTATCATTTCTCCAAGACTTCGCTTACAAGTTTTTTTCAGGCCCGAGTATCCGTGGTTTTTATAGCCTTTCCGGGACGTTTGTGGCTACATAATATACAAACGTATAATAAATCCTCATGTAAATCACTGCACGCTATGAGATATTTCAAACAATCGTAGGCAATTTAGCGTCAATTCGGATTTGTAGGTATAAACAAATGGTAAAACGATAAAGTACTGCCGGTGATTTAGAATCAGTGACGTTTGAATTTAGTGTTGCCTTGCCAAAAAGGTTTTACGTTCAGTTCCACGAGACTGTCATTTAGTACGCACAACTATTATAAAAACATTAAATGTAAGAAATCCATCCTGTAGTATAGGTATAAATGTAACTAGTATGTATATGTATATTATCTATAATAAAAGGTCTTTCGTTCGGCTTTTGCGTGGGGATATGGTCTATGTGGCAACATTATCAATGCTTGCGTTTGATATTGTTGAAAAATAAATAACATGCGAATTGCGTTAGGGCAGAGCGGCAACGTAGCATGTTCAGCCAACTGGCAACGTCGCTTTCCAACGCACACATCGAACGTACGATTGGTGTATGACACTGTCGTCGTTCACCCACATATTGACAAATCTTTACTAAAATAAAGTACTAATTTAAGCTATTATTCGACCCTTTATATTACAGAAACATAATTTGCCGCAAGCAAATATAAAAATGATTGTCGATTTAAGTGATTTCATTGTAAAACTATGCTCCGTTTACCCATATTTGAATAAATACGTTAGTATGAAAAACGAACCACCTTAATGACAATAATCGCCACGCTGGGCAAGCGGATTGGAGATCACACTAAAAGTGCGTTTAAACCAAAAGAGCATTCGCTGTTCTACGAAATCAACCAATCACGTTTTGTGTACCGATGGAATTTCGTAGAGCGGGAGGTTAGAACAGCGAATGCTCTTTTAGTTTAACCGCACCTTAATGTGTCCATTATAATGACGCTGCGCTACATGGTTAGTGACACCCTTAATCGACCTATGGGAAGAACTGGGGTGGTGGCACTGACAAGTGTATTTATACTGCCGTCACCATGCGGTCTCAATAAAAATGGGGTGAACTTTACAGGCAATTACTTTAAATACAAATCCCGTGATGCGCACAAATCTTTTAATACTCGTATTTAATTTACATTCACAATTAGGTATAGTTCGGAAAATATAATTTGACCGACTGTTATCTTACTTACGACCTTTTGTTTTGCGTTAACATTTACTAGACAATCAGCAGTCTAGCACTTTTCTATTGTTAATGACGCAAAACAAAAGGTCGTAAGTAAGATAAGAGTCGGTCAAATAATATTTCCCGAACTATAATCGGTTTTACTAAAACCATGCATTTTCTTTATATCATCCGGGGAATATAATCCCGATAATCCAACTCAAGATTAAAATCCACAGCGTAGGTAAGGTCCGATGAAAATAAATTACCAAGTTCAAGAAGTAGGTATAATTAAAAAGATTAAAAATAAGCACGGCCCAGAACACCAATTAACTTGAAAAAAGATTAATTTGCTGAAAGTTAAGGTTCGCGAACAGCTAAATAGGCGTTTTAAAGTAATTTCTATCGCCCGGAGAGCACTTTTATTTTTAAAAGGGGATTCGGGTTTCGATTCGCATTTTTGCCGCTTTTTTGTTTCAGACAAAAGCGGCGGAGAAATTTGATGCTGGGATTTTGTTTCATTGAACGACTGAAAAAAGAAGTCCTTGTATTTCGTTCATATGTACAATCGCCATCAGATATATCGAAGCGGCCGGAGTGTTCACAAACATCTGAGCAGTCTGATACAGACTGTACACTCTGTACAGGCTGTATAGAGCGTATAGTCATGGGGTGGCGTTTGGTTAGGCATTTCGCCAAATGTAAACCATCTTGCAGTATCTTTTTATTGAAAACCACGCGTAGAAAATAAGTTTTAGCAAATTCTGCCCCCGTAAGCATTAACGCAGTAGCTAGTTTTAAAATGTTAATTAATACCAGAACATAATTTGCAGTTGAAGAAAGTAAACAATTTATTGACACTTCAAAACGAATTACTGCGTTAATGCTTACTTACGGGGGCAGAATATGTATGGATATAACAAGGAAATACAGTGATTTACATTGTTTTGATTCACTGAGTGCCTAGTTCGGATTTTTAAATGCATTTTTCAATTAAAAGATACTGTAAGATTGTTTACACTCACAATTAGTTAAATACCTACCTAACCGAACAGAGTCATAGAGTGTATGTTAAGATCACAGAAACCCCCTAGGGGTTGGTCTATAGTTCAGATATTAGCATCATCGCTGTATATTTGCTGGCTGTACGTAGACTATAACAAAGCATCGTGTGCATAAAGTAATACACAGATGTGTGTGTAATTAAACGTAGAAATAGTTTGTACAAATATATCGACCTATAGATAGCATGATTTAGTAGAATGTCGAGGGCTCTCGCCTTACCGCCAACACCTCAATGCCCTGACAATTATCAATAAACGAACTCACCTATTTCCGTCCGGACCCTGGGGGGGTGTGGGGTAGACAGGTAGCTGGGATGTGACGTCACCCCCCTCTTAGTTCCAACTGCTTCAATGCACGCTAGTGCTTAGACGGGCTATGACAGAATAGATCTTAGGTTTAGGTACAAACGTATTAAGGCACAGAACGTGGAATCAAATGTGTATATTTAATGAATACCATATTAAATATATATTGTTAATACTAGATATTTGTCAGCCGAGTTGGTATATAGAGACCCTGCCTACGAAGCTGGAGATTCCGGGTTCGAATCCCGACGAGGGCATTATTTGTGTACTTTTTTATCACAAGCCTTAATTTTGTGCTTGTCCGTGGGACTAGGTCGATTTGTGTAAGATGTATGTCATGTTCCAAGATATTTATTTATTATAATAGATGGCATAAAATAAAAAATCCTACGTGCCTCTCTGTATGCCGTGCACTGTGTAATTTAACATTGACTAGATTCGAGTGATGGAATTGAACCAATAGACACAATTAGCTGACAGGTACCAGGGATGTCCATTTCAATCTTATGTAGTCCTCGAAGATCCTACTTTTCATGTTGCAAAACAACTGCCAGTTAGGCTATTTAACACTTAGCTAAATAAGAATGAATGTACATTATTAGGGGCGTCACTCTATATACCTCCGTAGGTTTATTTAGTTAGTTTTCTGCATTAAAAACCAAGTCATTTCATTACGGTCGGCAAACCTTGGGCAGTAAAAACACCACAAAATTGACATATTCTATTAGAGTTTTACTTTTTTTATTAAGGGTTTTTTCCACACACGTACGTCACTTGGCAGACTAAGTATTCATGCGATTTTTTTTTATATTATCTATGGCTCTCACTAGTCTCACTCGCTCAAGTGGCGGGAATGTCCCGGCCAAGCACCGGAAGGGGAACAGGTGATACGATCACATAAAATGTTAACTAGCTCGACACTGGCAACACTGGTATAGAATTCGCATTGGGAATTGGGAAAAGCGAGGAATAATGTTTTTCTTTCCATCTACTTTCATGTTCTTGCTTTCGATTTGCATATTTTCCATTTAGGTACAGTCGAAGTCAAAGACATATTTACGGTTAAAGTGCCAAAAATATATTAAATATGGAAAACTTCATAGGTTTCTATAGCAAACAAACCGCTTAAGTATCCGATGGTTAGCCTTTATTTTAATAATTTTATAGGTCTTTGTATTTTTACCCTTATTTCACAATACGTTCACTAATAATAAAATAAAAAATTAAAATAAATGTTAACCATCGGATACTTAAGGGGTCTGTTTGCTATTTGGTTTCAGAAACCTATGGAGTTTTCCATAGCTTCATATGTGCAAAACGGCCTTTTAATTCTACCTTCCACGAGTTTTTTCACACTAGGCGCAACAGAGGTGATATCAAAGCGAGTAAAATGGGGCGTGCACTACGCTTGCTCTAATCACGCCTGCTACATAATGCAACTTTAGTCGTGTCTGACGGGTTTCAGCTGGGTTGGCTGATTTAATCCGTTGTTGAAATGTAAAGGAGACATTTCAAGCACAAGAGATAATTATGTAGTAATTGTAAGCACACCTTAGAAGTCCCATGAAAACAGTAAACTAAGTCTGATACTAGGATCAAGATTTAAAACAATAATGACCATAATAATTGATTATTTAAAACAAACGAGTTACAAATCTTTTTCGTTAATTTTGTTTTTAGCACTAATAAGGGAGATCTTGTCTTAATAGTCATAATTATACTTTGATTCGAAATACAAAAATTGATTCAAAGGCCATCTCCAGTGTTTTTGGCGATATCAAATTAAGGGATAAATAAAATGTTATCTGTTATCTTACAACAACAATGTTAACTGCCCCAATTTTTTGAATTTTGGGTGAACCGATGAAGCATGTCCAAGCCCCACTTGGGCTGGTCCTTGGGCATGAGATGTCCCGCGTTCCTGACCAGCACTTCCACCAGCCTCCCTGCCTTTTTCACATACCCTGCCACCTCCCCGTCGACGCGCCAGATCGAACGTGGAGCAGTCTTGTATTGTTCCGATCCACTGAAGCTAAGCTTTTGTAGATAGTTGACCATCAGAGGATAAGCACAAATAATATCCAATTGCCCCGTGTAGATCAAGCAATCATAGTGATCCAACAGCTCAGACAGCCAAGGGGTGACAGACTTCATCATGTCATATTTTAAAGAAGCATGTGCCAGGGAGCCATTTTGGAATGTGAGATTTCCCACATGTATCGATTTTCGAACAGCGTTATCATCTAACATGGCTTGGTATTCCATTATTTCCCGTAAGAAATATACTTTAGGATCTGTAAATTTATAGTAAGAATCAAAGCCGGTAAAATTGGTAAAATAAGAAGCAGGAGGCGTAATTAGAGTAGCGTAACTTTCTAACGCCTCGAACCACAATTCATTCTTAATATAATTTCTAGTTTTATCTTCAATTTCTTCAAATATTTTTCGTTGATTGATATCTATTAAGCCTATTTGATACAAATATTCACCGTATAATAACTGATGTTCAGGATCAATAAATCCATCACCGATAGCTAAACCTTTGAGGTTTATTTTGGTTTCTGCTCTTGGGTTTCTTTTATGAATGGCATACCCTAACGCTGGGACATATTTTCCACCATATGATTCTCCAGCGATGAAAAACTTGTTTTGTTGTAGTTCTGGGAAGAGCTGGAAGAACTGAGTCAGGCTGGAGTACAGTTGATCGGCGATTTGTGTTTGATCTGTGCAATAACCTTCTGGGTTCTTGGTGAAGCTGAATCCTGTACCCACTGGGCTGTCGATGTATATCATATGGTGATTCAAAGCCCAATGGTACTCTCTGACTTCCAACGTATTGTTTTTCAAGGAGATTGGGCCATTTCCCACGAAAATATTGACCAGTCCTGAAGTTCCTGGTCCGCCTTCTAACCACAAGACGACAGGGTCGTTGGCGCTGTTGGCGGACATGCTGGGGAAGTACCAGAAGAAGTGGTTGGAGTGGTGCGTGTTGTTGACGGTGAACAAGCCGGCGTAGCTGCGCGCGCGCAGGTGGCGGAGCGGCGGCACGCGCGCCAGCCGCCGCGCCTCCGCGGCCGCACCGCGCTCCAGGTATGGCGTCAGGTACAGGGGCTCCCCTGGTCCACCATCATCCTTTACAACTTCCAAGTTGCAATGTACAAGGGATTGTAGTAGTATCAAGATGAATAGTTGCGTCATTTTCCTTTACAAATAAAATCAAAAGATTTCTTGCCTTTGACTGCTCCTTGTTAAAGTCTGACAGTTTATGAAGGCAGTACGAAGGTAACTTACATTTTATTGGCGTTTGTTTCTTGTATCTTAAGAGCTATTATGTCATCGTTGTATGCTAAATCATTAGTGGTTTAATTGGTTTAATAATGTATGATATAACAATATCAAAAAATAATTATAAAGGTAAGTGACGTATACCTCTAAATGTGACTTCATCATCGTCTGTTGGTATTAATAATGTACCTATAAGTATTATTAAATTTTTCGTAGTAACTATTCAATGAGACATCAAATTAACATTGACAAACTGAAATACCTAAGAAACATTTTCTTGTATAAAAGTTAATGTCCCACATATTAAAATGTCTGCTAGCAAATGAGACTAGCTAGATTTTAAGGGGAGTTCTAGACTCGATTGCAAAAAATGGTACATAATTATAAGCCTTTGAATAATCGTTGTCATATTGTGATAGGTAGCATGAGTAGCATCATGAAGTTTTATCACTTATCAGCTTGCTGGGCAATCGATTTACTTGTCTGTTTGATTGTCACTAAGATCTGAAATTGGAGATCAAAAATGTAAACAAATGGGATACCACCACAAAAAAATAATCGCGAGAGGCGGGTAATCTTAAATCATTGAAATACTTATAAAAAATGCGTATTTACAGTCACTGACGTACGTATAATTTTTATATATTATACTATTTTTTATTATGTATTACATTATTTTTTTAATGATATATTTGAGTAGTTTTAATAAAATGTAAGGTGTTTAATGTATACTACTGGTAATGATAAGAAGTCTTAAACATTTGGTTCGCAGTTATAACAATGTAGGTTAAAAAATCAAAACAAGATGGTGCTCCAAATGACTGTTTTATGAATTCATAAAAACTCCTAAAATTTAGCATTACAAAGTACAAAAATATAGATTTTAGTATTTTTACCTACAAATCAATCTTTTTAATAGAAAATTGATTCGATTGTAACCATAGATGAAGACTGGAATTCGTTCCCCGACTATCATTAAGATTAAAGTAACACGACATTCGTTTTCAAACATTGATTATGTTGATTATTTACATTTTAGTTGAGGTAGGGCATAGCGAATGACATCCCGCTTTGTGTGGTAGGGCACAGCACAGCGGATGCCATCTCGCTCTTATCTAGAGCAGAGCCCAACTGGGGAAGTACCTCCGCCTTACAGAAAACCGCAGCCAAATAACACTATCCCCTACACATAGTGTTGTGTTCCTGATGGTGAGTAAGGTAGCCAGGCTCAACGAGGGTGCGGAGTGCTGCCGACGGGGGGACCTACGGAACTGACAATACTGGCTTCGGCCTGTGTTGGCGCGGCATGCAGGTTGCGGCTATCAGGGAGACCCGGTGAAACGGCTGACCGCTGGCCGCCCGTAGGTCAGTAGGGTTCCCGAACCCAGAAACCACGTAATCTCCGCCCTGGGAGGCTGAACCGCCAACCTGCGCAAAATCCCTGGAGTAGTGGCCGTGCCGGAGGAGGAGACCGGAGTGGACCCGGCCGCTGCCACAGGGGGGGACCGGGGGCCCTTCCGTACGCCGTGCCTGCAGACCGCACTACCTGCGCTGTCCCCTGCCAGATTTGTTCCGTTTGTTTGTCCCTTGAGTCGTCGGCACTCCGAACCCTTCTTAGGATTAAGTACACCCACTATAATGGCGCGAAAACAGAAAAAGTTTGGACTATCAGCGGCATCTCCATCCACACAAGTGGACTACTGCAACATCAGGGGTATCCACTCTAACCTAAACGCAGTCCACTGCCACCTGGAAACTGCGCAGCCGACCATACTTTTCCTCACGGAGACGCAAATATCCTGCCCGGCGGATATATCGTACCTATTGTACCCCGGCTATACACTCGAACATAAGTTCGTGAGACACGCCGGTGTATGTATGTACGCCCGGCAGGATGTATGCTGTCGTCGTCTTCTTGCCTTTGGACAGGGACCTGTCAGTTTTGTGGGTGCGTGTGGACTACGGCGGCCACACCAGAGTCTACGCGTGCCTTTACAGGTCTCACAGTGGCAACACAGAGCCAACCCGACTCTTCGAGCACATACAGTCGACATCCGACAGAGTGCTTGAGCAGTACCCATCCGCGGAGCTGGTGATTTTGGGGGACTTTAATGCCCACCACGTTGAGTGGCTGGGCTCCCGGTCCACCGACTTTGCGGGAAGGTCTGCTCACGAATTTTCTCTGGCCTATGGGCTCTCACAACTGGTACGTTCTCCCACGAGAATACCAGATATCGAGGACCATACGAGCTCCTTGCTTGACCTTCTGTTGACCACGCATCCGGACGGATACGCCATCGCAGTAAATGCACCTCTCGGCTCGTCCGATCACTGCCTTATCCGGACAAATTCGCCTTGCGCGCAGCGAGAACCACCGCGACCTACTACTACTCGTCGCGTTTGGCAGTACGGGTCAGCAGATTGGGACGGATTGCGTGAATTCTACACTTCGTACCCTTGGAGGCAGCTCTGTTTCGCATCGGATGATCCTGACTCCTGTGCGACTAATGTCGCCGAGACGATACAGCTGGGAATGGACTGTTTCATTCCCAACTCACTAATCGCTACAGGAGCAAAGAAGCGACCTTGGTTTAACCGGCCCTGTAAAGAAGCTGCGGTTCAAAAGCAGGCTGCTTACAGGGCTTGGACCAAGGCCGTAACTGATAAGGATCCGAACGTCTCTGATGCGAAACGCAGACTGAATGCTGCCTCGAGGTCCTGCAAAAGAGCTGTTGCCAGAGCAAAATTTGATTTTGTCGGCAGATTTGGCGAGAAGCTTGCAGGCCACCATTCCGGGAGTAGGGCCTTTTGGTCACTTGCCAAAGCTGCCGAGGGAAACTTTTGTCGGTCGTTCCTGCCACCACTGCGAAATGCTGACGGTAATCTGGTCCATAGTGCAAAAGAGAAAGCCGATCTTCTAGGTGCTCTTTTTGCCTCGAACTCGACTGTGAGCGATGACGGCAGCATTATACCGCCTACCATCCCGCGGTGCGCACAGTCCATGCAGAAATCGCATCTCCCAGAAAGATGTTCGGCGGGAGTTGCTGTCGTTAAACGTTCACAAGTCGAGCGGGCCAGACGGCATTTATTATTATTATTATTTATTATTTATTTATTCACAAGAACGGTTAGACACCAGTTACACTTGGAAAACATTACAAATAGGACATTATGCTACACAAGGTAAAATCAGTTAGTATTATCGTAAAACATATAGGTATAACAAGTAAATAAAAATTAATAAGTAACATCATTCGATCACACAACATTCATACCGTTTCACAATAGGCGAGGCATCTGGACGAAAGTTTAGGCCAACTGTCGCAGTATATGTCCACCTGTTCATCACTTCGCAGGAGTGCGTTTAGCAAGGTGATCATGTCACATAGTGGCGAATGGCGGCGAGCAGAGGTGGCACGCGGGCCAGAGCCGTCCGACAGCTGCAGGTACGGACGCCGGCGGGACTTGTTCGGTGGAACAATGATGGTATTGAGTACGTTGTGCAGTTCCATGCAGTTTATTTTGTTTCGCAGCACCTTGCACACTGTGATCAAACGATCATTGCTCCTGCGAACCTCGAGTGAGTTGAAGCCAAGGACGCCAAGTAAAAACTGTGTTGGGTACATGTATGGGTAGTACCCATAAGATTTCTTATACAGAAAGCGTAGAAACGCTTTCTGTACCTTTTCTAGCATCAGTTTGTACTTGGCCTCGCTAGGGCTCCAAACACAAGCACTAGTTTCTATTTTTCTTCTTACTAGAGCAGTATATAGTAGTTTTATTACGCTCAGATTGCTGAAGTCCTTCACGTTTCTCATTACGAATCCCAGTCTTCGGTATGACTCTTTAGCAAGGGTAGTAATATGCTCGTGAAAAGTCAGCTCGCGATCGAACTTTACTCCTAGATCTTTGACGGTAACTACACGAGAGAGAGGTTGTCCTTCCATTGTGTAGCCATAGTTGATCGGACACTGGCGACGAGTGAATGTCATTACTTGGCATTTGCTGGTATTGAAATAAAGTTTGTTCGTAATGCTCCATCTATGTATACGGTCTAGATCTCGTTGCAGTGAAAGACAGTCAGTTTCTCGCTTTATACCCATTATAAGTTTGAGATCATCTGCATATAACAGGCATTTTGCATTCTGAAGGTCTTTCACGAGGTCATTAACCATAATAAGGAAAAGCAACGGACCTAAGCTAGACCCCTGACTTACACCTGAACGAGTGTGATAGGAGGAAGCTACGTATGAGCCAAACTTGACAAATTGCGTCCTTTCTTTAAGATAATCTGCAAAGAATGCCAATAATTTAGAATTGAATCCTACATCCCTAAGCTTGAATAGAAGTACATCATTGTCTACTGTGTCGAAAGCTTTGCGGAAATCTAGGTAAATGACATCAGCTTGTATACCACTATCGAGACATTGGCTGATATAATCTACATGTATAAGTAAATTACTGTTAGCGGATCTTCCTGACCTAAAAGCGTGCTGGGCTTCGGAGATGTAGGGTTCAATTTGGCGATATATTTCTTTGTGAAGGATTGTCTCAAAGGTTTTAGCTGCAGAGTTAAGTACTGCGATCGGCCTGTATCCATCTACTTTAACTTTGTCGTCAGTTTTAGGTATTGGTGTGACCCGGGACAGTTTCCAAAGAGAAGGGTAGGTATTTTTACTAAGGCTGAGGTTAAAAATATAACATAAGGGTTTGGCAAGGATGCTATCACAGGCGCGTAAAATATATGGTGGTACTCCATCCGGGCCGACGGCACTGTGTGGTTTAAGGACTTTAAGGGCATCACGGACATCTTTTATGGAGATTATACCGATTTGTACATTTGTATAATGGCTTTGCGTTCTTACATTGTCATGGGAGGAATCTAAATTATTTACGTTAAGACTGGGGCTATTTGGAAGGAACACGCTACTGAAGTAGTCGGCGAAAGCGTTTGCCGCCTCCACGCCACTATGCGTATCGCCTTGATACGAGACTGACTGTACAATACCGCCTTTAGTCTTTAGGCTTGAAATATGTTTCCAAAAATCGCGGGGGTTAACTTTAATATTCTTCTCGATGGCCTTGACATGTGAGTCGTATGCATTTGCTATACGTACCTTTAGCTCATTTCGGAGATCGTTGAATGCCTGGCCGACTTCCTCGTCTTTAGTACGTTTCCATCGCCGGTGCAGGTTCGTTTTTCTGCGCAAGTCCAGAATAATATCGCCAGTAAACCACACGGGGTATACCTGCAGTGGTGCTTAAACGTTGTGCTCCTGAGTTGTGTCCTGTGTTAACGCGTCTCTTCGCTCTTTCCAGTATCAAACGGGAAGTTCCATCTTCGTGGAAGACGGCCCTTGTGCACCCTGTTCCAAAAAAGGGTGACAGATCGGATCCATCGAATTATAGGCCTATCGCTATCACCTCCCTTCTCTCTAAGGTCATGGAGCGTATAGTTAACGCTAAGCTCCTTGGTTACCTAGAAGAACACGATCTTATAAGCGACCGCCAGTATGGCTTTCGCCACGGTCGCTCTACCGGTGATCTTCTAGTGTACCTCACTCACCGCTGGGCATCAGCCATTGAGAGTCAAGGCGAGGCTTTGGCAGTCAGCCTAGATATAGCGAAGGCGTTCGATCGGGTCTGGCATAGGGGCCTTTTGTCGAAGTTGCCATCTTATGGACTGCCCGAGGGATTATGCAGATGGATTGCTAGCTTTTTGTCCGGCAGACGCATTCGTGCCGTAGTAGACGGTAGCTGCTCTGATAGCATGGACATAAACGCTGGCGTCCCGCAAGGCTCTGTGCTATCCCCAACGCTGTTCCTTCTGCATATCAATGACATGTTGTCTATCGGCGACCTCCATTGCTATGCGGATGACAGTACTGGGGATACTTTTTACACAGGCCGTGCTAATATCCCTCGCTCTGTGGTACTGGAAAGTCGCGGAAAACTTGTGTCTGACATCGAGAACACTTTATCTAGAGTCTCGTTATGGGGTCGGGATAACCTAGTCAGGTTCAACCCCACAAAGACACAAGTTTGCGCGTTTACCGCTAAAAAAACCCCATTTACTGTGGCTCCAAAGTTCCAAGACACAGCTCTTACCATGTCAGGGAGTATTGGGATCCTCGGAGTCGACATTTCCAACGACGTCCAATTCCGATGTCACCTAGAGGGAAAAGCTACGCTGGCATCCAAAAAGCTCGGGGTGCTCAATAAAGCGAGGGGATACTTTACTCCGGGGCAAAGACTTCTGTTATATAAGTCGCAAGTCAGACCCCATATGGAGTATTGCTGTCACCTCTGGGCAGGAGCACCTGTATACCAGCTTGCACCCTTTGACTCGGTTCAGAGACGAGCTGTCCGAATAGTCGACGATCCCAGACTCACAGGCGGTATTGAACCCTTAAGTCTAAGGAGAGACTTCGCCTCCTTATGTGTGTTCTATCGTCTGTACAATGGGTTGTGCTCTGAAGAACTGTTCGACATGATGCCAACGTCCACTTTTCATCATCGCACCGCTCGCCACCGACTGGGCGCTCATCCTCACACCTTGCAACCTAAATGGTCGCGCACCGTGCGGTTTCAGAGGAACTTCCTCCCGCGGACGGTCCGTCTGTGGAATGAGCTCCCTGCCGAGGTTTTCCCGTTGGACTACAAGAATGGGGTTCTTCAAAAGAGGAGTGTACAAGTTCTTATTGGGTCGGCAACGCGCATGTGACACCCCTGGGGGTTGCAAGCGCCCATAGGCTACGGTGACTGCTTTCCATCAGGCGGGCCGTATGCTTGTTTGCCACCGACGTGGTATAAAAAAAAAAAAAAATCATTCTAGGCAATTTTAGTAGATATTATTTTTGTGATCAGGAACTGAACACTCATGTTTTTATAGTCATGTCCAAAAATATGTTAACCATTGTGATACTTGTGTATCGAACATACTTTGATTTTTGCGTATCTACACCTACACATCAAGCATTCTCTTAGGTTTAGGTACTTATAATTTTGTGGAAAGTGTGGAAATGAATAAAAAAACCCATCTCAAAATGCGACGTCAACTTATAATGGTGATAAAAAAGAAAAAGTTTTATACCCCTGGAATGTCACTTTAGCATTGACTTCATAATGTCATGTCATTGTCATAGATTGTTTACATTTTTGATCTCGAATTCCATTTCAGAGCTTAGTATAGTATAATATTAGTAAAGATAAAAAATATAGTTTATTTTTGTGATACCATAATAAAGATTTTCTATGTCTATGTCATTATAAATGTCGCATTTCTGAACAGTATTTCTACTAAATTCTCCTTTATTCGTAATATACCATCTACCTATATGTATACCCACTTAATGCAACTTGGAAGCTACCTACCACACTAATATGATTCAGTTTAGGATCTAATCTGAAACGCGATGTGTCGGTTCCGTAGCATAACTGTTAAAAACATACAAGGTGACTCAGTCTGGGTTTAGGGTCTAAACTGAATCGTATTAGCAGAAGTGGCAGAACGTGGTAGCCCCCTATATCGCATTTTCTCAATGTTATTTCGCTGCTGTAATGATACAAAAAGAAGTTATTTAAATTTATGTTAGTCCTATTGTTTCTTTGACGTTTTATAGTTCTCATTTTGTAAACGTTGTTTACCGCGTTGAACGTAGTGTGAGTCATAACTATGTATCGCTTACAGACAATAAGTAATACCTAAGTAAAGTACACCCTACCTATAAAGTCATTTTGCCAGTGTATAATGTATCACGTCTTCCTTCCACGAGAAGGCAGCTTACCCCATTCTGCCATGATAATGAAAAGACAAGGCGTACCTAATTATATATACGTATCTCACCTGTCTGAGTTGTCTGACAGAATTCTGGGGCGATCTGGCCACATTAGACTCACGATTTGCTATATTGATACCGTCAAATGGGGTAACTCGGGTCGAAATCAACGTACCTAGTACCTACCCGTGTGGCACATTGGGTTTTATGTCTTTTAAGTATACATTTCAGTTTGTCAATGATCTGTTTCATTTCCTAGTTTAAACGAAACATGTAATATCAACAGACGAGGAATTCACATACATACATAACGTTAAAAGTATTGTTTATATAAATACCATAAATTATTAAGCCAATATAATACAATACTTTAGTATAAAACGATGACATAAATATGCATAAGAAACAAACGCCAATAAAATGTAAATACCTTCCATAAACTTTCATAAACTGTAAACTTTAACGAGGAGCAGTCAACGCAACAAACTCTTTGATTTTACTTGTTAAGGAAAATGACGCAACTATACATCTTGATACTACTACAATCCCTTGTACATTGCAACTTGGAAGTTCTAAAGGACGATGATGGTCCAGGGGAGCCCCTGTACCTGACGCCATACCTGGAGCGCGGTGCGGCCGCGGAGGCGCGGCGGCTGGCGCGCGTGCCGCCGCTCCGCCACCTGCGCGCGCGCAGCTACGCCGGCTTGTTCACCGTCAACAACACGCACCACTCCCACCACTTCTTCTGGTACTTCCCCAGCATGTCCGCCAACAGCGCCAACGACCCTGTCGTCTTGTGGTTAGAAGGCGGACCAGGATCTTCAGGACTAATCAATATTTTCGTGGGAAATGGTCCAATCTCCTTGAAAAACAAAACGTTGCAAGATAGAGAGTACCACTGGGCTTTGAATCATCATATGATATACATCGACAGCCCAGTGGGTACAGGATTCAGCTTCACTAAGCACCCGGAAGGTTACTGCACAGATCAGACACAAATCGCTGATCACCTCTACTCTAGCCTGACACAATTCTTCCAGCTATTTCCAGAGCTACGGAAAAACCAGTTTTACATCGCTGGAGAATCGTACGGTGGAAAATATGTTCCAGCTTTAGGCTACGCTATTCACAAAAATAACCCTACAGCAGAACACAAAATAAACCTCAAGGGTTTAGCTATTGGCAATGGTTTGACTGATCCTGAACATCAGCTATTTTATGGTGAATATTTATATCAAATAGGTCTGATAGATTTTAATCAGCGAAAAATATTTGAAGAATACGAAGCTAAAATTAGAAATCATATTAAAAATGGTAAATGGATGGAAGCGACTGACGCCGGTGCTATTCTACTAGAACCACCACAGTCTTATTTTAACAATTTTACTGGCTTTGATAGTTACTACAAATTTCTAGATCCTAATGTATACTTTGCACCCAAAACAGAAGAATATGTGTCGATGTTAAATAAGAACGCTACATTCAGAAAAGCGATTCATGTGGGAAATCTGACATTCCATAACAGTTCATTAGTACTTCATCATTTAAAACAAGACATACTGAAGTCCGTCGCCCCTTGGCTCTCTCAGCTTTTAGAACACTACGATTGTTTGATCTACAGCGGGCAATTAGACATAATTGTTGCTTATCCCCTGACACTAAATTTTTTGCAAAAGCTGAATTTCAGTGGTTCAGAAGATTACAAGACTGCTCCACGTTCAATCTGGCGCGTCGACGGGGAGGTGGCGGGGTATGTGAAGCGAGCGGGGAGGTTGGTAGAAGTATTGGTCAGAAACGCCGGGCATATAGTGCCCATGGACCAGCCTAAGTGGACTTTGGATATGTTTGAACGTTTTACTCGTAATTCAAAAAATTGGGAGTAAGGAATTTATAAGCATCATACATAATGACTATATCTATAGCTTTGTTTTATTACATTGTAACAATTATGATTAGTATGTTGATAAAAAGTGTAAAAAGGGTCTACATAATCTTTTTATGCCTACGAAATTCTTCATTTACTTTCAGACTTTGGTAGAGTTACAACGCAGTCAAAACAATGACGTTACTAATTGTAGACGTAATTTTTCAAACAATTCTATATTTTACTTTTATTACATCTGTGAGTTGTTTCCATGGGCTCCATGGTAACTCTGAGGTCGGAAATAGTGGACCGGGCTCGCCCCTGTTCCTGACGCCATACCTGGAGCGCGGTGCGGCCGCGGAGGCGCGGCGGCTGGCGCGCGTGCCGCCGCTCCGCCACCTGCGCGCGCGCAGCTACGCCGGCTTGTTCACCGTCAACAACACGCACCACTCCAACCACTTCTTCTGGTACTTCCCCAGCATGTCAGCCAACAGCGCCAACGACCCTGTCGTCTTGTGGTTAGAAGGCGGCCCAGGATCTTCAGGACTGGTCAATATTTTCGTGGGAAATGGTCCAATCTCCTTGAAAAACAACACGTTGGAAGACAGAGAGTACCACTGGGCTTTGAACCATCATATGATATACATCGACAGCCCAGTGGGTACAGGATTCAGCTTCACTAAGCACCCGGAAGGTTACTGCACAGACCAGACACAAATCGCTGATCACCTCTACTCTAGCTTGACACAATTCTTCCAGCTATTTCCAGAGCTACGGAAAAACCAGTTTTACATCGCTGGAGAATCGTACGGTGGAAAATATGTTCCAGCTTTAGGCTACGCTATCCACAAAAATAACCCTATAGCAGAACACAAAATAAACCTCAAGGGTTTAGCTATTGGCAATGGTTTGACTGATCCTGAACATCAGCTATTTTATGGTGAATATTTATATCAAATAGGTTTGATAGATTTCAATCAGCGAAAAATATTTGAAGAATACGAAGCTAAAATTAGAAATCATATTAAAAATGGTAAATGGATGGAAGCGACTGACGCCGGTGCTATTCTACTAGAACCACCACATTCTTATTTTAACAATTTTACTGGCTTTGATAGTTACTATAAATTTCTAGATCCCAATGTATACTTCACACTCAAAATAGAAGAATATGTGTCGATGTTAAATAAGAACGCTACATTCAGAAAAGCGATTCATGTGGGAAATCTGACATTCCATAACAGTTCATTAGTACTTCATCATTTAAAACAAGACATACTGAAATCCGTCGCCCCTTGGCTCTCTCAGCTTTTAGAACACTACGATTGTTTGATTTACAGCGGGCAATTAGACATAATTGTCGCTTATCCCCTGACACTCAACTATTTGCAAAAATTGAATTTCAGTGGTTCAGAAGATTACAAGACTGCTCCACGTTCAATCTGGCGCGTCGACGGGGAGGTGGCAGGGTATGTGAAGCGGGCGGGCACGTTGGTAGAAGTACTGGTGAGGAATGCGGGTCATATCGTGCCCATGGACCAGCCCAAATGGGCGTTGGATATGGTCCACCGTTTTACCCATAGAGAGACATATTGGGATGGTTAGAAATGACAAACGATTATTAATCCTCATTACGTTTGACATTGTTTTATACGATCAATTTATACATTTTTCCATTTAATTCATATAATTTCTGACGATCCGCTTTAAGTGAATAATAAACCTGTATTTGCCGATTTATTGGTGTCTTTAAACATTTTATGTATTTGTATTGACGAGCATAATGTGGATACTATGGATTTACTACAATGTAATTTATATGGCAATCTAATGTTGTGCAAATAAATAAATCTAAATCTAATCTTAATAAATTTGTAACGTGTATAAGTACATAACAAACATACAGGATGACATTTGGGTCGTGCAGCAAAAGTGAACAGGGTACTAGGGACGGCACGCTGAGCAACTTTCACTATGGAGACAACCAAGAAATCGCGAAAAAAAATCTCTAAATTATGAGTTAGTTGAGCCTTAATTCCTCTGTGAGACAGGTGTACCGGCTCATCTCGTAATGATAATCCGTAAGCTGTATGAGTCAGGGTACGGCACCGTGAAGGTAGGAGACATAACATCAAGCCGTTTCAAATTCCAAAAGGGTGTTCGTCAGGGATGTGTGATCTCTCCCATTCTTTTTAACATTTATGGAGAGTACATCATTCGTCAAACGCTAGAGCACTGGGAGGGTGGTATTAAAATAGGTGGAGTCACTATATCTAACCTCCGATATGCAGATGATACCACCCTTTTCGCATCATCGGAAAATGAAATGGCAGAGCTTTTGCATCGCCTGGAGACCATCAGTCTAGATATGGGATTGGCCATCAATAAAGCGAAGACTAAGCTCATGGTCATTGACCGGTTCGCATCTATCCAACGCACTGATATCCTACACGATTACGAGACCGTAAACCAATTTCAATATCTTGGCTCATTAATAACAGCTAAGGGCAGTAGCGAGCCTGAAATACGCAGACGAATTGGTATGGCAAAGACAGCGATGACCCAGCTTAACAAAGTGTGGAGGGACCGGAATATAACACATCGGACGAAAGTACATCTGGTCAATACCCTTGTCTTTTCCATTGCCCTATACGGCGCGGAAACCTGGACCTTCAAGGCTGCTGACAGGCAGAGAATCGATGCCTTTGAGATGTGGTGCTGGCGCCGTATGCTGCAGATACCATGGACAGCCTTCCGCACAAACATCTCTATCCTGCAGCAACTAAAAATAGAAAAAAGACCGCGCTTATCTACTACCTGCTTGCAACGAATAGTACGATACTTTGGCCACGTTGCACGCAGAGAGACTAACAACTTGGAACGCCTAATGGTGACTGGGAAAATCGAAGGCAGGAGACCTAGAGGCAGAAGTCCTAAGAGGTGGTCCGACCAGATTTCTGAGGAACTGGACTTATCAGTCAGTGCTGCTCTTCACCAAGCAACGGAGCGTAACCGATGGAGACAACTGGTTGACGGAATCAGAAGGAGTCACGATCCTCAGCAGTGAGGAAACGATTGAAGAGAGAGAGAGAAGAGAGAGAGAGCCTTAATTGATAGTTAAATATCAATTAACTCAGATATAAGAAAAAAAATCGCTGTTTCTGAGTTGTCTCCATAGTGAAACTTAATTGCTTAGCGTGACCGTTCCTAGAACCCTGTTTACCCCTGTATATTTTATGAGTAGTAGTTTGTAAACCTATTTGATATGTCTCTTTTTTTCTCGCAGGTAGGATGTCAATTTAAAAAGCTACTTATAAATATGTACATTGGAATTGGACGATGTTTTTTTCGTTTTTAAACTTTTATGTTTAAGATATGTTTTTATTATACTCGTGTAATCAAAATACCATTTTTTTTTAAATTACTGACAACAACAAATACTTAAACATATACCTAGAATTCTAAACACGTGTAACAGTAATCGCATTAAAATACTTCAAGCATTCCAATTCGAGGCGTGCGTGCGAACTGTAAATATTTCGATTATAAGAATACATTTAAATATGTTTATTCAAAGACAACTCTATCTACACGGGGTATAATATTACATAATAATTATACGTACACTCTGTCCAACTAGCTTATTAAAAGAAAAAGGCAGCAAAATATGGATGAGCCTACCAATTTACAAATTATGCTCTCTCTTCGGCTAACTGAATTTCGTGTCCTCATGTCATGAGCTTCCCACACTCTAATATCATCATCATCAGCCTATTATAGTCCACTGCTGGACATAGACCTCTCCTAGCGTATAAACGCATTAGGAGGTAAAAATGCGCATAATCGCCACGCTGGGCAAGCGGATTGGCGATCGCAGTAATGTGTCCACTATGATGACGCTGCCCATCATCAATCTTTTATCAAATAGTAGTCAGTCACATTTCAATCTCTTAGTCGACTCTTACGACACCCGCAGGAGGAGTTGAAGTGGTGTCAAATGTACTCTTACTGCCGTCACCACACGGCTAATGCCGTATGCCGTATGCCGGCACTCTAATATGATGGTAAATAACTAAATAATTCATAGACAATTTTTCCGCGTGGCTTTAAGAGGGCGGCGGTAGCCGCGCCAATTTATGCCCAACGTAAACCGTAATAAAAACACACAGCTTTTATTACAGGCACGTACCCTGATAAAACCCCTACCCCCGTTTGCCCGAAACCCCGATTCCATTACTTAAACTGAATTAGATTGTTACCTACTTACTAAGCGAGTAGTGTACACAGTTTGCTACTATTGGTAGATTTATTTGTTTAGGAGGGCAACAATGATTTTGTTTTTTTTTTATAATTGGGAACTGAGTTATTACTACTATTTCTCATATATCAGTTATTATCATTAGGGTGACACTACATTAATATTGGTCCCATAATAAAAGTTCATCAATACGACTTAAAAATGAACCCTTTAAAATTTGATCCATGAATGAAAAATTACCCTGTATGTCGTCGCAACATCTTTGTCAAATTCTAATTGAATACCTAATACCTAGTCAATCAAAACATTGATGGATCAATCACAGCTATTTTTAAAACGGTTCCAGTTTGTACGTTAATTATATTTTATTATACCTATATTTATGTCGTCGCTAGTACAAAACAAGGACTAATTGATTGAGAGTTTATTGTAGCACTAAGTCAATTTTTGTATGTTTGCCCCATGATATTTATTTTTTATATCGGAAAACCTAATACACAAAAGCGGAACTCTACACTACCCGATATCCCCGTAACCGGTTTTATTTTTAATTTAGCCTACGGCACAGTGAAGCTGCGGTAAATGGTGCGTGCAAGAGTTATGGCGGGAATATTATCCCCGCCAATGCCCGCCATTGCCATTTTCGCAGCTACAGCGATGGCGTAAATCTCGGCGTATTATATCGGCTGGCTGTAATTCACTTTTGCCGTCATACTTAGGAGACTGCGGCAAAGCTAGGTAGCTTGAAATGGGATTAGAGATTGAGATAAAATACGAGCCTTTTTAGTAATACGTTCAATTTTGTCGCTTAGACAGATAGATCACATGAAGATGCAAACTGATATGGTTAGCGACAAAGGGCGCACCCAGATAATCTTATTTTTATATGGAGCGTGTTATTTTTGCAGGCAATATACGTAATCAAATTCGGTCGGTTGAATTTCAGTTTTCTATTGTTACATTTCATAATTCATGCACAAAATTCTACCTCTACATAATACATCGTATTTAAGATATTTTGAGATCAGTAGAGTATGTACCTACAGATTGCACCTGAAAATACTGGGATACGTCAGTCAATAAATACCTATCAATATTCATTGGGATATTCTAAGGTCCCACTTCACACCTTTTGTTTTTTTTTGCTCATGATATCTTAAAGGAGAATTGGTAATACTTGTAGTGGAGATAATTACTGAAAATAAATTATTTTAAACAAATACTACGATCGATCCTTTGGTACGCAAAATCATTTGGCTCTCCTCTAGGTACCAACACATTTGCTGCAAGCTTTGCCTTTTTCATTTGAGCTTACGATCTATTGTACTTTATATAAGATTTAAGTCAACAAAAGCAAATCTTGCAAATAACAGACAATATCGGTAATACCCGCTCGTATATCCTAGGATTACGAGCAAAGTTTCCTCATAAAAACGCCATCTTGCGTCTTTATTGCGCATTACGCTACCAGTTCAGCCATGTTTAGCTTAGTTTTAGTTTTAATTGGGGGCGAAAGTTAGTTTTAGTCTTGTTTTAGTTCGTGTAGGTGCGAAATTTAGTATTTAAAAGCTATTGTGAACAGTTGGGGCGGGACGGCGGGAGAGAAACAGTGTTTTGTGGAATTAATAGCTTAGCTTACTAAGTATTTAACACGTCCGCCGGTGCCATTGAATTTCATTGCAATGTATGACTTGAATAGAACTAGGTACAGTTATTTCCGTTTTGTTCTACTGTTTGGCGCATTCGTAATGCGGCAGACCGCAATATACATACTAATATACCCCACTAATAGGGAATAGGGATAACTGCAAAAGCTGTATTCAGAAACGGAATAAAAAGTTAAATTTGTTCTTAACAGTTTCGGGTGTTTGATGTTGATATCAATTTATAAGATTCCATTGTTTTCGTAATAAATTACACTCGCTTACTGAGGGCATTTTAGGGTAACGTTAGCAACAAAATCACTTTCTCCTAATTCAGTATTATGTATGTTAAATATATAAATACCTACGTAAAATCTCAGAACTATTCTTGAGATTAGGTCATTGCCTAATGAAATACAAAGATGAATAATGTTACTGCAATTGTTAGATGCTAAAAATTATTAATTATTAAAGATCTGTAAGCACATGTAGGTATGCAATAAATGAAATGTTGTGACGAAGTAGGTAAAAACGTATAGAGTTTTTGCCTGACGATAAATAAATAACAAACCCGAATGTTTCCTTAACTACATATGTATAAGTTCACCTGCCGATGGGCAGCGTACTCATAAGACAGCGATCGCCAACCCGCCGCCAAGCATATCAATGGCAATTACGGCAATAACCATCCTACTTGGAGCAGCCAGCAGTTGACGTCCATTGACTGACGACGTAATAAATAACTGAAATATTTTGTTCCAGGAGCGAACAATCCTTCACCCGCACAGCGCAGTCCGTGTCCTCCGTCGGAGCCCTATCCGTGCCCTGGGACGCGGCTGAAGCCCGGGCAGCTTTGCCAGCCGCGCTGGGAGTCGCCGGGATTCCGGCGCTCGTTATCACAGACGCGGCAGGGAGGGTGCTCACTGCGAATGGCAGACAGCATTTGGCGGCTGATCCTTTAGGACTTGTAAGTGATAGAATATCATTTGTCATTTATTTCAGCGGTTTATGGACCACAGACTTCTCTTCCTATAGATACGCCACTGTCGATCCTGTGCTAACCTCATCCAAAAGTGACCCGCACTCTTTCAAATATCGTCCACCCCTCGAGCGGACGGACGCCCTGCGCTTCTCTCGTCTAAAGGGGCCACCAATCCGTGTTGTAGGTAAATATTTAGAAAACTGTATCGTTCATGAGAGCGGCGCCCTGGAAGCTCATTGCCAACGGAAGGCAGCATTGGGTAGCTGATGTAAGTAGGTAATGGTTTTCTCGATTACCTAAGTGAAATTTTGCTACCTACGATACGATAGGTAAGTTGGTTGGGGACCGCCGAGAATCACTGCGCAATATTTTGTCATTGAGGTTCACAACCCAAAATCGAACTGTGGCAATATTGTTGCTTACATATTGAGCTATGGGGATCGTCGTTAATAAATCGAATTCAATTCCTTTCATCAGTGCATTCTAGGGCTCTCTTTTTTATCTAAATCCAGGCGCAGCGCACTTAAACCTCTCCAAAGTAGATAGCGCGATTCACGAGCGAAATTACGAGCACAAAAGAGTAAAATTGATCCCCTCAGCTTCTACCTTCGTCTTGATTATGCGTTTATTTTATCCGCGTCCTATATTTCTGCCACAGACCAACCCCTAGGGGGCTTTTCGTAGTTTCTATCAATGCCTTCGGTCCATCCCATTTCCGATCTCGATTAGGTAAATATGATGAACGAGACTTGAGATTGTAGGGACTAATATACTGGTCCTATCAAAAGCTAGTTAGCGATTGATAGCTATATAGGCTATAAAACACGATCAAAAGATAATCGCTCCCGTGTAAAGAAAATAGGCACGGCGATATTTGTAGCTAACCCGCTCAGCTAGTATGTAGATACAATACAAGTCTTTAAAAGCTGACATGATCATTCTCATTTACATTATTAGGTACCTACTCCGTGAAGATGGCATTTGCCACAGCGCCGAAATATCGTGTGCTCTATAATTGAAATTTACAAGGTAAATATCCCGTTTTAAGTCATACTAGTATGTCCTAGCTCAGCTCAAGCAAGTTGTATTGCTTTTGGTCGGACCAGGGCGTTTAGTATTAAGTATCAAACCGGAATCAGGAGCTGATTTGAAAGTACTTTTGACACAACATTTACCAAGAAAAAAGTTGAAGTGATTAATTAATCTACTTTCTGTAAGTCTCTGCACTTAAAATATGAATATTTAAACATAACTATAAATATATCCCAGATTTACTTACACGCTGTTGTGTCCACAGTACTTTCAAATCCCATTCTAATCGCGGATTGACAAAACGACTCCTGCGATTACGTTTGAAGGAGTCTAAAGATCATGATAATGATAACCTGAAATTGTTCCTTTCTGTCACAGAACTTCCCTTGGGCTCAGCGGCCGGTGTCCGTCCTGACGGAACAAGCTCTGCTGAAGATGGCCCGGCACCCTGCTGTCGTTCTATTCATAGGTAAGATCAAGTCTTCGAGATCTTAACTTATGGATCTTAACATGGATTTACACCTGGCCTCTATACCACAAAATTTTACAAGCGTACAATTCTACAAAATTGACAACTTTTTGTATAGGAATTTATACAATTTTTGTAGAATTGTACGCTTGTAAAGTTTTGTGGTATAGGCCACTGGCTGTCGAAGCGAGCAAGCAGAATTGGACTTCCTGCGTAATCAATGGCGTCTGTCGGATTTACTCCCGTGGTCACGTGTATTCAATTAAAGATATTTTCTTGTTTGTCGTTACGAACCTGACTGCAAATAAAGTTTTTAAATATTACGCTAATTGGGTGTCCCTAAAAGTGAAAATGCCCTTTAACCTTTTCATACATTCCTCCACAGACGACGAAGACTCCGAGATAGAATTCGCGGAGTCGGTCCTCACGCCGTCAGCGGAGTCCTACTACGAGGAGTGCAGCATACAGTTCCCTGGCTTCTGCCCGTACCAGACCTCCTCTGATGATGAGACCATGGACTTTGACTATCCCACGTCACGAGCGCACAAGATTAAGAAGAAACCGTTTAAACATGTCATGTTTTATATTGGTTAGTACCTATTCATTTACACTATACAGCATTCTTGCCTTTGAGAATGCCGTGTGGTGACGACAGTAAGACTACAACCCCAACTCTACCCGTGGGTGTCGTGAAGTTCGACTAAGGGATCGAAGTGTCGCTGACCATTCATTGATAGAAGAAATTCAAATTCAAAGTTTGATGGTTCATGAAATATGATGAGTCGGTCAACAGCGACATTAAATTGGATACACTTCTGCGATTGCCAACCCCCTTGCCCAGCAGTACCTACGCCACACTTAGGTACCTACGACCTTGTAACGCCAACGGCCTCGCGCCTCTTTGAAATCGAAGTCCATTTTATTAAGTAGTTAGGTACAATTACCTCATAGAGTTCCATTTGCCGCAGTAGACGTCGCTACAGAAATCATAAAATCCCCTATTCACTATTGAGCCACCATATAAGTAAGGTAATTTAGGTACATCTTTCCGTTTCGATACCGTTTGAAGTCATACTAATAACTCAGCCACCACTCTTCTTATCTCTACCTAATTTTTTCACAGGTATAGACGGCACGGAGGCCGCGGACATGCTCCGCGAGCACGTCGGTCTCGACGACGCCGTTCCTCTCCTCACCGCCGTCGATTTCCCGAAACGGCGCGCCGCAACAATGCGAGTCGGCGCTGCGATCACCGCCGACTCCACTCAACACTTTCTAGACGCATATCTCAGCGGGCAGGCGGCTTGCGTGCCGCTGCAACCACAGACTGACAAGTGTTAGTCGTATTCCCGATGCTCAGAACTCTGGATTCCACGAAACAGAGCGCCGCCACCATGCGAGTCGGCGCTGCGATCACCGCCGACTCCACACAACACTTTCTAGATGTGTATCTGAAAGGGCAAGCGGCACAGACTGACAAATGTTAGTGCCGTTCCGCTGCTCAAAACCTTGGTTTCCCCAAAACACACATCAGTGAGCAGCGGTCACCGACGTGTGTCCCCCAAAACGGCGAGTCGTCGTTGCAATTACCGTACTCCACCCAACACTTTCTAGGTGCGTATTTGAGCAGGCAAGCGGTCTGTGGGCAGCTCCAACAACAGACTGACAAGTGTTAGTGCTGTTCCGAATTCCCGATGCTCAGAACTCTGGATTTCTTGAATCGGTGCGCCGCTAACATGCGAGTTGGCGTTGCGATCACCCTCGACTCTACCCAAAATTTTCTAGATATGGGCATGCGGCTTGGGTGCCGCTCCAACCACAGACTGACCAATGTTAGAATGGACAAGCAATAAAAAACTATTAAAAATAACAGTACGTGGGCAGCAGCCTATCTCAGTCCATTGCTACACGTAGATAGGCCTCTTCCACTAATTATGCGTGAACGCATCAGCGCGAAAATTGAAGTTCGTAAATTTCGAGGATTTGTCTCTCTCATTCTAATGACGCCTTCGTTGGAGTGACAGAGAAAAATCCTCGAAATTTACGAACTTCGATTTTCGCGATAGTAGGCCAGGGGGGCGATTTTTGAGATTCGAACGCTCGAATCTTTCTTTCGAAAATGAATAAAAACGATGAATTGCTATTTTTGAGATTCGAGTAATAGAAAGTTCAAAAACGACTGCTGTTGACCATTCGTATTCAATTCTATTGATAGAAATTGGATGAGTACGTAAATACTCCAATAAAGTGTCACTGTCAAGTCTGTCAACTGGGACCCTACCGCGAACCACGAACAAAGTGTTGGCTCTCTCTCGCACTTGTGAATTCGTACGTAAGTGTGATATAGGCAACACTTGCGGCGTGGTTCGCGGTAGGGCCTCTGTTGATGTTTGTTTGTGTGCACCATAGATTATAATAACATTGATCGTAGATTTACGTTTCGATTCACTAGCGGTACATGTTTTTTTTATAATAAAAACCGTTAAATAATGTTTAATATGCTATAATTCATTATTATTTTTAACTGGAATATAAATTCCGACGTCAGTGTGCCATAATTTAGCTTTATTACATTAAATTAAAAAAACCGGTAAATATCGACTTTCTGCGTGCAACGTGTCGCAAAGATATCGATAATCAATCTCTAGCTTTTCGAGTGCGACTTTCAAAAATAGGGTATATTGGCTTCATTCGAAAATAGTCATGAAAAATTTTGTCATTCGAATTTGAATTCGAACGGGAATTTGAATTCGTGCGATAGAAATTCAAAAATCGGCCCCCTGGACGTAGATAATGTCCATAATTTAGCCATAATCGCTACGCTGCGCAAGCGATCGCAGTATTTAATGTATCTATTATGATGACGCTGCTGCCCATCATCAATCCTTCCTTGGACACTTCAATCCCTTAATCGACTGTTACTGTTATTATATATTGAAGTAAGATACGCGACGTGGTGACGCCGCGTATCTTACTTCAATAGTAGGTAATTATTAATTAGATTTACATATTCCCTTCATGTGCATTATAATGGCAATATTTGAATTACTCCCGCTAGCAAAATCTCATGTCCGAATACTTAAACGAAACCTAAATACCAACCAATATACAGTGTGTTAACATGAGCCAGGCTTTTATTTGAACCGAGGATTGAAATGCAGATTATTAGCCAAACCATGTGCATTATTTGTTTAAAAATCCTAATTTTAAAAGTAATTAACTTTCTAAGAAAAGTTAATTGAGAAGCAATGTACTTCAAAATAAATCGTTAATTGGCACTTGACAATGACAGATCGCAGCCACTCGCAACGTTTGACAACTAAGCAGTACACGCGTTACATTGATCGTTCGAACGAAATTAAAATAATTGTTCAGTTAATTTAAATATTTGTCAACTCTTAATACTCGAAAACGATTGCCAGTAATGCGTATTATTACCCATTTTCGTAAAAGCTTGGCTCATGGTAACACACTGTATACGGGAAATACAATAATATATTTGGTCAATGGTCATCCCTCAAAAGTAACCATCGCGAAGATGAAAGAGTATAGAAAAGATAATACAATTAAACAACTGATTACTGACAAACCCCTTGCAAACCTAATCAAATAATCCCCTTACACCCGGACAATCAGTTGGCGATGCATTCAAGCGCAGAAATAGGTTCCCAAATCACTCTCAAAGGGGGCTTTATCCTACAAACTTTTCTTCTCTGGTGGCCAAAAACGGAACTATTAAAATTCCATACTATGTAAGTGCAAATTTTTGCGACAACAGCGCCACTCTGACACGTTCGTATCTTTGGCCGACTGTGAAGTGAAAGATCTTCTCATTGTAGTTTAGCCCTACAATTCCACTTTATCGCATTCAATTAAAGTAATTTAGAATTCAATGCGGCCGCTGGCTGTATTCAATTATGTAAAAGTAATGTGAGTTAAATGTTACATTCAAATTTAATAAATAAGTCAGGAGTTACTGTAGAATTAATAAATTCAATTAAAATAAGTAAGCCTTGGCTGTAATTATAGTTTTAAATAAATCCATAGTGAAATGCGCTAGAAACGTTTTTATTAGAATTTCAGTATTATGTACTTGTACCTATTTATTAGAAATAGCAGTATTTGATAGTTTACTAGAAAGTTTGATTGTAAAACGGTTTTCTGTAGATATGTAGAATACGTTTTGAGTAATGTTGTAGTTTTATATCATAAGTTTTGTATTTTTGTAAAACTGTGATCATTTTGTTTTTATGAGAATAAATAAATTACACTACGCTTAAAGTCTTCTCTTTTTTTTTTACCCCTAAACTACATTGTTTTTTTTACGTTTGCCACCCCGTTCAAAAGTAATAGTTGCCAGACTAAAATTGTGGATACTGCGAATTGCCAGTGTCGCATTTCAAAAACATCGAATTCGAGAGAATAGAAGTTTAAATTAAAGAATCATCTCGAAATATTATAATAAACTGCTAAAAATATAAATTCGCACAATATGTTTAAATGCTGGATTAAAATGCGTATAAGTGTTAAATAACTCTCGGCTGCCATGATTAATAATAATACGACTTGTAAACACACATTATAATATATTGAAGAAAAACATTAATTTGTTGTTGACACCATGAGGACATAATATAAAAAGTAATATTGTCATATCAATTCCTAATATAAAAACTAACCTGCCAGTATAAATCTATTATAGAGGTTTACAATCTTAACACGCCTCCTTAGATTTATATGGCAACACAGCAAATCAAATCTATATCATCAAATTAAAATTACAAACACTTCTTTAAAAACCATAGTTAAAACACAATGCAAAGACACGTTGTATAACACAGTGTATACATTTTATATAATATTGAACATTTGTCTAAATTTAAGAAATTTAACGTGTCCTAGTGACTTAGTCAATATATCCGCCATATTATCTTCAGAATTCACTTTGAAAATATCTATAATACCATTCTTAACATTTTCATGTACATAGTGGTAATGTACCTCAATATGTTTCGAGTTTTTTGTGAAATTACCGTATTTGGCAATAGCCACAGCACCTGAATTATCTTCGTATATATTAACGCAATCACTAAAGTCTATAAATACAGTAAAGGAGTAAACATCGTGTCAATTAGCTCTATTAATATTTATTTGAATTTGAGTGTCTTAGTTGAAGTTCTTTGTGTTTTTTGCACTAGTATTATCCGTACAAGTAATATATTTGTGAACAGTGCTCGTATATTAACTAAACAGTGTCAAAAAAGTGAATTTAAAGTGAAACAATCCAAAAAACGACCGTCAATTCTCAAAGTCTAAAGTTTTGGAATAAACGTCGTAACCGACGCAAATTTCACGGCGCTTACGCCCTTTACTTCACAGCGTGGTGTACCGGAGATAACAAACACCGTACGACTAAACAAAATTGCAAACAAGTTTTGACTTCAAATGAAGTGTATTAAGGAATAACCTAAACCTTTATAGGAACAATGACATTATAATCTAAAGTTACATGATTTCATGACAATATTTAAATAATCAAATTCGAGTGATCGTTAAAACTTGCATGGTGAGCGGTCGGCGTATAGCTGGGTGCCGCCTACAG